>PVJC01005404.1:0-59226 GCA_004026665.1 Murina feae | reverse complement strand
ATTTCTTTCAGATTTTTTACTCAAATGTCACCTTTTTAAGAAAATCTTTGAGGACTGGATTATCTAGCTGGCGTAGCTCAGTGCTTGAGCATCTTATGAACCAGGAGGTCATGGTTTGATTCCCAATCAGGGCACATGCCCGATTTGCGGGCTCAATCCCCAGTGTGGGCTGTGCAGGAAGCAGCCAATCAGTGATTCTCTCTCATCATTGATATTTCTGTCTCTCTTTCCCTCTCCCTTCCTCTCTGAAATAAAAAATATATATATTTTTAAAAAATAAAATAAAATTGTAAGCCTCTAATTTTTTATTATTATTTAAAGTTTTACATATGTCTCTTTTCCCCCAACCCCTCCCCTGGCCACTCCCACCCCGAGGGCAAGCCCCCACTGCCCCAGTGTCTGTTTCCGTTGGTTATGCTAATATGCATGCATACAAGTCCTTTGGTTGATCTCTAACCCCCGCTCCTCCCCTGTCATTTGTCTCTGGAGTAAGCCTCTAATTCTTGCTATCCCTCTTTCCTGATTTTCTTTTCTTTTGGTATTTACTATCATCAAGGCTACTATATTTTTGGCTTCTTTGTTTATTGCCTTTCTCTCCTACTAGAATATAACTTCATGACCATGAGGGTTTGTTTTATTCACTTCTATGTATCCAGCATTTAGAACAGTGCCTAGCATACAGTAGGTACTCAATAACAAATGAATTAATGAACAAGCTCCCCAGCCTGGTCCCTTCTCCATTCACTTCATCCCCCCACTGTCATCTGGTTTACCTTTCTTAAGGTACAAAACATTCACTCTCTGACTGAAAAACTTTTATTGCTTCCTCACTGCTTGTAAGATGAAAAGGAAGCTCCTGGGAAAGGGGTACCAGGTACTGCCTAATCTGGCCCCATCCTGCCTTTCTAGCCTCACTCTCCATCCTGTGTCACACACCTCAGCCCTCCACAGAGCCTCACTGTTGCTTCTCACACCTCTTTGTCTTGGCACGGGGTAATCTGTCTGCACATGGTGTCAGGGTGTCTGTCTGCCCCCTCTTCATGGGGAGCATGGTATTATCCTTCATGACAGTACTGAAATGTCACTTTATGAAGACTTCCCAATTCCACCCAACCCCCAGGCTCCTCTTTATGTCCCACATTCCTCTCTTACCTAAAACCCTTATCACAATGTATTGTCATTATTTTTCCATGTGTCTGTCTCCCCCACTGATCAGCCAGCTCTTCCAGGACAAGAAGTATGCTAATTCACCTTCATGTCCCTATCACCATCATCCCCCTTTCAGACACAGGTCCTTAATAAAGAAGTAGTCAATTAGACCAGAGCTGCCTGAGTAATGGCCTCCAAAGATGTTCCTGTCTTAATCTCCAGAACCTATGAATTTATTACTTATGTGGCCAAAGGGACTTTGTGGATGTGATTAAATTAAGGATCTTGAGATGTAGAGCTTATCCTGGAATATTTGGATGGTAACCTATGTAATCCTAAGAGTCAAATATAGAAGAGGTAGGCAGAAGAATAAAGAAGCTAGATCTGGTGACAGGAACAGAGGTTGGGGTATTACCTCTACTGGAAGGGAGCCAGGAGCCAAGGAACCTGAGTGACCTCTAGAAGAGATAAGGGCAGGAATAGACTCTCCCCTAAAGTCTCTAGAAGAAACACAACCCTGCTAACACCTTGATTTCAGCCCTTAAGACCCATCTTCAGATTCTGAGCTCCTGAGCTATCCATACTAATAAAAGCCTAGGTGGTCCTTGTGCCCTCCTGCGCCACGTTGCCACAAGATGGCCACCGCAAGATGGCCACATGCACAGCAGAGGCGAGGCCTGGTGGCCGCTCTACGCAGTGAGGCCTAGGTGTCCCATGGTTCTGCATGGCGTGAGGAGGCCGGTCCTGGTGTTTCTGCTGCCTCACATGCAGGAGGCAGGTCGCAGTAGGGAAGGGCAGTTGTGGGCGATCAGGCCGGCAGGGGAGCAGTTAGGTGTCTATCAGGTCAGCAGGGGAGCAGTTAGGGAGCAATCATCTGGCAGGCAGGCGAGTAGTTAGGAGCCAGCGGTCTCGGATTGTGAGAGAGATGTTCGACTGCCGGTTTAGGGCCAATCCCACAGGCAGTTGAACATCCTCCGAGGGGGTCCCAGATTGGAGAGGGTGCAGGCCGAGCTGGGGGACACCCCCCTCCCATGCACAAATTTCATGAACCGGGCTTCTAGTAATATAATAATTTGATGTTATTTTAAGATGATAAATTTGTGATAATTTATCCTAGCAGCCATAGGGAACTTCTAGAGATAGTTTTTATGAAAATCTGAATTGGAGTACGGTGGGCTGAAACTTGTGTCCAGAGGCCAGCTGACGTGGTTGTGGTTAATGATGTCTCCATTTCTACAGTGTCAAGAAATACATGTGATCTCCCTGTTGCTTCATCCCTCTGAGACTACTGTTCTCAAGGAATAGCAGACAAGGAGCTATCTCACACAGAACAGCAGGCTGTGTGATTTACCTGTTCGGCCTTCTGTCTGGGCTTCCTTGCTAAAGAGGCCTCCACTGACAGTGAGGATCTGTATCTTGTATTTCTTTCCTGGTGTCAGGTCTTCAAATTTGTGCTGCTTCGTGGTGGCTGGTTTTGATGTGTTACTCAGAAGAATCCCATTTTCATTTAGAAGTAGGATATCATATCTTTCTGCCATGCCAACAGCTTTTTGCCAACTTACTATTAAGGAATGACTGCTGTATACATTGTCTGCAATTATTCCCTGGACAGATGCTGGGACTGCAAAAGAAGAAAAGAAGCAGGTTTCATCATTTAGGATGAAGTAATCAGCTGAGAAAAAGTCTCTTAAAGCAACTGCAGATAGAAGGTGATGCCTCTAATTATTGCATTGACACTTTCCACGTGCCCTTGGAAGAAAATAGTTATTGTCCCGAATTATGTGTAGAATTGCTTTGATTTTTTCCCCCTCTGAATTTAGGCAGGTTCTTGAAGGCAAATAAGTAGAATAATTCATAGAAGTGACACGGATAAATATGCAGAGTGATGTATATGTATTTTTCTAGAGAGTGCAAGAATGCTGAACAAATTTACATTCAATGAATATAGTTTGGAATATGTAGTTGCTTGTTTGGACTTTTATTCCCAAGATTAATTCAAGTCAAAGCTTCAAGCCTTGACCTAAGCAGTAGTATATAATAGTGTTTGTATTATGGCTCTTGATGTGGAAGGCAAAATAGTGTTATTTGTTAACAATATTTTCTGTCCTAGGCTCGTATTTCAGACTTGTCCTCTATTTTTGCAAATGACATCTCTCTCTGGATGTTCCACAGATGTCCAACTCTCAAGATGCCCAAATTGGAATCTTCATCTCCTTCCTATAATTTCCTTACTGTCCTTTGATTCTATCTCTTGGTCTAAGTCAGAAACTCTTACCCTTCTACATAGAATTAATCATTAATTTTATAATTTCTGTCTCCCAAATCTTATTTCTCTTGGATCTCTCTACTTCTCACCTTGTCTGCCACCACTACCCTAAGACAATATCATCTCTCTCATAGATTATTATAAGTCACTTGACCAGTCCCTTTGATTCTTTACCTCTCAGTTTCAAAGTACACATGTATCTGGCATATTCTCATAGTACCTCCATGCTGATGACCCTTCAATGACTCTCCATAACTTTAAACACCTTCACAAGGCATACAAGGCCCTTCACAATTTGATTTGTCCACTTTCGCGGCCACATGGCTCACATTCTTTATTCTAGCATACTAAACAGTGTAAGGGTCCCAGTGTGCCAAGGGTTCTGCTTCATCAGGATGACTTCTTAGCGTCTGTTTAACTATTACTTCCTCCTGGAAAGCCTTCCCTGACTCTTTCTGTTTGCTCCTATAGTATCCCATATTGATTTTTCTTTTAGCACCTACCATGTTATACCGTCATTGCCTTTTTTTTTTTTTTTTTACAGAGAGGAAGGGAGAGGAATAGAGAGTTAGAAACATCAATCAGCTGCTTTCTGCACACCCCCGACTGGGGATGTGCCCACAACCAAGGTACATGCCCTTAACTGGAATTGAACCCAGGACCCTTCGGTCCACAGGCCGATGCTCTATCCACTGAGCCAAACCAGTCAGAGCCCGTCATTGCTTTTTTACATCTTGGTCTCCTTCACTGGAGTATAAGTTTCTTGAGGTCCGGGGCATTATCTTGCTACTGAATTCCCATTTTCTAGCACAGTGATTGACACATGGTGGGACATATGTAAACTGGAGACATAGTAAGGCTCAGGCCCCACAACTAAATAAATGGTTATGAGAAAGGAAGACACCTAAGAAGTACTGTGTCACAGTAGAGAGAGCATGGGGTTTGGAGACAGACAGATCTATATTTGAAATATAGCTCTAGATCTTATTATATGTATATGTAATGTTCATATACTTTCTAGCCTTACTCTCCTTATTGTTAGAGATGATGATCCTCTACCAGAGGTAATTTTAAAGTAGAGGCCCAGTGCATGAATTTGTGCATGGGTGGGGTCTCTTGGCCTGGCTGAGGATCGAGGCTTATCAGGAGGTTGGCCAGCCAGGGGGAGGGACCCCAAAAGGCAGTCCCCTAATCAGGGCCTACCAGGGGAGGCCAACTGGCAGGGGGGAGGGACCTTGGGAGGTTGGCCGGCCTGCCCCTCGACCGGGGCTCAGGGAAAGGGGCTATAGGAGGTTGACTGTGGGAGTGCACTGACCACCAGGGGGCAGCTGCTGCATTGAGCGTCTGCTCCCTGATGGTCAGTGTGCATCACAGCAACTGGTTGTTCCAGTTGTTTGGTCGTAACAGTTGCTTAGGCTTTTATACATACACTAGAGGCCCAGTGCACAAAAATTCATGCACTGGGGGGGGGGGTCCCTCACAGTACAGGAGCTCTCAGGGGATGTCCCACTGATGGCTCTATGGGAGACAACCGGGCTGATCAGGGGAAGGTGCTGACCCCATCACCCTGCTGCTGCTGTTATTGCCGGCTGTGGTGGCTGTGAGGCCTGAACCCCGGGCCTTGCAGCCACCAGGGCTCAAAGCTGCCTGAGCCCACAGCTGCCTGAGCCCCGGGCCTCGCAGCCACTATAGCTTTGACTGGATGTATGTCCATAAGATGTCCACCCTAATTAGCATATTATCCTTTTATTTGTATAGATAGGTGTCTGGCATGTACTAGGTGCTTGCAGATGATTTTCGTTTTGAAAGTAATATATTAATAGTGATAGTAATATAAGTAAACATATACATTATTCATTGATTTATTACTTGTTCTTTAGCTATCACAAGTGAAGTAGATGGCATAGGTATATTTCTTTTCATAAAAAAGAATTTTGAGAAAGGGATAATATTTTGAAAAATGCATAATTATAGAAGTCTGCTTGTTAAAATTTTAAAGCCTTTAGCAAATTAAAAAATTTATTCAAATGATTTGGTTCCTAATTACCTTTCATTTGTTTTGAAAATCTCCATTAAGAAAAATGCAAAGAAATATGAGAAAGGCTCTTAAAACCATTTTGAATTGCACAAATTTAGGTGGTTTTAAATTTGGGTATTTTTGATTTGTGAGTAACTAAGCACATCCATTGTCCCATTATGGAGACCAATTCGACCCTTCTCCAGGTGGACGCTTACCTGTCCGGCCGAGCGCGTCTATCTGGTTCCTCAGAGACCCGCTGACCGAGGCAACCACAATCTGGTACTGCTCCCCAGCCTCCAGTCTGTGGAACGTGTGCTCGGAGATATGCTTGGGGATCGTCTGAGATTCAACCTTTTGGTTCTGCCTGAATGCAGACACTGTGTAGGAATCAACATCGCCCCCACCAGGAGTCCAGTTCACTGTTAGGCTGTCTGTCGCCCCATTGGGAGAGACATGGATATTTTTAACAGTGCTAGGAACTGAAAAAGAAAGTAAATTAAAAAGTCATCACTTAGAGAATGAACTGTGCAAATTTCAACCAAAGTTTTTGTGCTTCTTATGTCTGGCATCTACTGAAAGCATACACATAGAAAAAACTGGTCTCAATTGACCATCTTTCTCTGGCTCTTCCGCCTGAACTGAAGTTAGTGAGGGAAGTTTAGAGTGGCATCTCAGCCAGTGAGGAGTGAAAGGTGCTCGTAATAGAGCAAGGGGCTAGATTGTCTTGGTCCAAGTCTTGGTTTTCTCATGCACCAGCTGTGGGACGATAGGCAAACTGCTTAATCTCTGTAAGTTTGTTTCCTTATAAGAAAAATAGTAATGATAACAACAGCAACCATCCCATAAAGCTGTGAGGATTGAACAGAATGTTTGTGTAAAGTGCTTTGCTGTGGGTCTGGTTCATGGTACACTGTTAATAAACACTAACTATTATAGCGACACTACTAATAAAGTTCCAAAGAAGTGATACCCAAGCAACAGAGATATTTACACTTACCAGTACAGGTGACCCTTGAACAAGGTAGGGGTTAGGGGCACTGACACCCCCCTTTCTTATGCAGCTGAAAGTGTGCATATAACTTTTGATTCCCCCAAAACTTAACTGCTAGTAGCCTATTATTCATTGGAAGTCTTACCAACAACATAAACTGTTGATTAGCTCATATTTTGTATATTATAAGTATTACTAGAGGACCGGTACACAAAAATTTGTGCACTCGGGAGGATCCCTCAGCCCAGCCTGTGCCCTTTCGCAGTCTGGACTCCTTGGGGGATGTCCACCTGCTGGCATAGGCGCACTCCCCGGGAGATTGGGCCTAAGCTGGCAGACATTCCTTTGGCAGCCTGGGAGCCCTCAGGGGATGTCCACTTACCAGTGGGGAGCAAGCCTAAGCTGCATTCGAACATCCTTAGTGCTGCTGTGCTGGGAGCCATCAGCCTGGCTTGTGGCTAAGCAGAACTTCCCCTGTGGGAGCACACTGACCACCAGGAGGCAGCTCCTGCATTGAGTGTCTGCCCCCTGGTCGTCAGTGTGTGTCATAGTGATCAGTCATTCTCAGTGGTTCTGCTGTTAGGGTCAATTTGCATATTATCCTTTTATTATATAGGATATCAACACTAATAAAAGAGAAAGATGCAAACTGACTATACCTTTGCGATGCCCACCAGCCAATCAGGAGTGAGTATGCAAATTAACCCATCAAATATGGCAGATTAATGTGCCGAGCAGCTGGGGGTGGAGCAGGAAGCTTGCATTGTCGCCATGGTGACAATGCAGGTGTTCTGCACCACCCCAGCCACTCAGGGCCTCTGGGCAGCATGGGAAGGCGGAAAGGCGGCTCTAGCCAGAGTGAGGGTGGTGCTGGAAGCTAGGGGAAGGAAGGCCCATTCTTGCACGAATCCTCATGCATCAGGCCTCTAGTATTATTATTATAATAAAGTAAGCTAGAGAAAAATATTATGAAAACTCTAAGGAAAATAAAATATATTTATAGTACTTAATGTATGTATTGATACTATAAAGTTTATGCCATCTGTTTACAAGATGAATTGTCTATTAGTCAGTACCCTACATCAATACTATCTTATATGACACAAAACACTGTAAATGTCATACATACTACTAAGAATAGACATCAGAAATGAGAAAATAATGTGAAAAAATTCATATTATTTACAGATGTAATGATTCATTCACTGATAACGAAGAAGCAGAAATATTATGGTTTTTATGGTAGCCTCTCATAACAGATATCACTGCTTCATGGCAGTAAAAAAATAAAAATAATTTCCAATATATTTATTGAAAAAAATCTGCATATAAATGGATCCACGTAGTTCACACCTATGTTGTTCAAGGGCCAACTGTACACTGCTATAACTAGTCAGGCTCAAGATCCATATTTCCAATTACCTGTGAAGCCCTCGATGAAGGCTGACTGCTGCACATCTCCACTGATCGTCAACACGAGAATTTTATACTGGCGCCCTGGTGTTAGGGAGGTGAAGCGATACTCGGTTGCGGTATTTCCAAGGTGAAAAGAAGGAAATACTTTCATGTCATTGAAGAGTAGCTGAATCTCATACTGGTCGACATCCCCATCAGCTCGTGACCAAGTCACGAGAAGGTCTTCAGTACTCCTATTCCGCAATGTTAGATCCTTAACAGGCTCTGGGACTAGGGAGGAGTATTAGAAGACACTTCAGGAGAGTGACTGATTAAAGTTTACCTACACAATAATTTATGTATCACATTCAAGGAACTGGCAAACATCTCCCTTCCACCACATAAGCCACTTAAATTACTTCATGCATAATTAAACAAGAAAAATTGAAAAGCAACTGCTAAAATTGTAGTTATTTTCCTGACATAAATCTTATATGCTAAATGTTGGTGGAATCTAATTATAAAATGAGTTATGATCTCAATCATAAGATAAAACAAAACATCCAGAACTTTAAATGTCACAATGCACAATGCAAGAGGACAGAGAAGAAAAATGGGACATTTGGCCTTCTTGCTTACCAAGTATACTTGCTTTTATCTCCCAATAAATATCCTATAATTGTAGGCCATGGCTGGGCTAAACAATGTTAGTTCTGAGTGAGACTTACTGGGAATGTGATTTACTGATAACTAAGTAGAGAAAATTCAAGGTTCAGGTAAATTATTTACTCAGTAACCCTCAAGACCCAACCGACCACCAAATTTTGCAATCTTTCCACTTACTTGTTCTCCCGTTCCCTTGTTCGCTGGCTTCGTATTGTCCACTTTTTGTACTAACGGTGACACTGTACAACCGTCCAGGAACTAGCTGAACAAATATACACTCATTTTCAGACTTGGGGATGCTTTTTGTTTGAATGAAGTTGTTTTTGTTTTTAATGGTGACTTCATAGTGATCCAAGTCTCCAGTGGCGTGCACCCAGGATACTTTTAAGTAGTCACTCCTGGCCGAGTTGCTAATACTGACTCCCTGGACCTTGTTAGGCACTGAAAACAAAACAGAGAACTGCTCAAGATTTATTGATTCTTAGTGAGCAATTGATCACAGATGACAACCTGGGACAACATGAGAAAGCGAGGAGATTTTTATTGTGTGCATTTTAAACAAAAGTCTTAGACCTTTAAATCACACATTTCTGAAGGGAAAGACTGTTATACTTGTTGGAATAATTAAATGGATTTTTTAAAAAAAGAATCTGATGAAGTAATCCTAATCCTGTTTTTAGCCTACAGAAAATGCCATGTACAAACAGAACATTAAACGTGATAACTGATTATTAATAGGAATGATGGCGATGGTATTAGTAATTCCAACATACCTTGGTGATTCAAGACATGATAAAAAGTCACCAAGAAGAGAATAAACAATCCAAAAGAGAAGTGGAAGAGAAAACACATATGATTCATTAATTTGAAGATATGTCCAACATCATTGGTGATGAAGGAAATATAAGTCTTGGCCATGGAAAAATATATCTTAAATAGATTTGATCGGTAAAATTAAAAAGCCTGATTAAAACCAAATGTGAGAGAGAATGCCCATCTATAGGAGATTAGCTGAATGAACTGGTATATGGCAGTCATAATTAGTTTGTTCTTAACTCAAAACACAAAAATATAGATTTCTTGATCTTAACATTAAAAACACAAAATCGGAATGACTTATCAATATACTATTAAGTTAAAAAGACCTAAGTCCCAAAAGATTATATACTTGATAAAATATACATTTTTTATGTTAAAACAACTGAAAATTTAGAAACCTACAATTTTAGGACAACAAATAATAAAATATGCAAGGTGGGAAGCAAGAAAGAGATGAAAATTGGAGTCAAGTTGATGGCTACCTTGGGATGGACTAGTGAAGTGGGAACCACTTTACTTGACATAGATTAGTGTAAGGTTCCTAGTTTTTATTTTGGATAGTGGTTTCTCAGGTACATATTAACTTATTAAAATTTTTGTCTAAATTATGCCCTAACTGGTTTGGTTCAGTGGATAGAGCGTTGGCCTGTGGACTGAAGGATCCCGGGTTCGATTCTGGTCAAGGGCATGTACTTTGGTTGCGGGCACATCCCCAGTAGGGGGTGTGCAGGAGGCAGCTAATTGATGTTTCTCTCTCATCAATGTTTCTAACTCTCTATCCCTCTCCCTTCCTCTCAGTAAAACATCAATAAAATATATATTTTTTTAAAAAGAAAAATTTTTCTTTGTCTAAATTAAGTTAAATGCCTAAAAATAAGAACCAATAATTAAATTAATCCAATTTTGTGCACCTGAGATTCCCTCCCCCCCACTCCCATAAATATATAAACAAAAATACAATTCTGTGTACCTGTGGGGTTTTTTCTTCCCTGATCAACCAATAAATACTTGTTAACAGAAACACTTTAAAATCTGTATTTAAAGCATAATATTAAGGGATTTCTAATTTATCCTTTGGGACTGTATTTTAATTCAATAGTAGGTCATTACTATGTGGCTATAACTGGATATTGTAAGTATATGGGAAGGGGCATTGGAAAGAGGTATGAACTCAGATCCAGAGGTATAAACTTATATCCCAACACCAGCATGTCTTTTAGGTCTGAGTGGCCTCTGTCTGTGTTTGGTAAATCAGGGATTTCTGTTCTGGCCACATGCCCAGCCTACATCCAAGTCTTCTCTTCCACTTGTGTGTGAGAGAGGTACTACATGTCAGTATTTTGGCATCTAAGCTACATTTTTCATGATGTTTCTCAAACCCACAAGATGCACTACTATCCTTTGTTGGCTTAGGTGTACTGGTTAGTTTTTATATTGAAATAAATCTCACCACAGATATGGAGCAAGGACAGGTATGCTTTTTTCAAGATATTTACCTGGAACCAATGACAGTGTTGCTAGAATTTAGTTTTTACAGAGTTTAAGGAGGAGAAATTCTGAAGTGATGTTGAATGCATGGGTTAAGAAAGGTCAACGATCCAAGCAATTTATTGAAGGCAGAGCAACTATTATCGAAAGAAACACCAAGCTGAATACCACGCTAAGGCAATAAGGGGCCCTCCAGGTGGAACTGGAGGTAATGTGTGAGACTCGCCTTGCTGCACGGTGAGGTGATGTGATACAGAATTAGAAATATTGATATTTTCATCTGAAATGTAGAACAAGAACATTAGAAAAGGAAAAGAACATTGAGACAACCAGCCCAAATTAACAAGACAGTAGCTCAGACATGACTCTCCAGCTGAACTGATTTGTCAGGGTTAATGGTTTGCCTTGATTAGTCGGGCACCACATCCAAGTTGATGCTGCTGGAGCACCCTCTTTTTTCAAGAGGGTGCTTTGAAAAAAGAGTCACTTTTCTTGTGTTTAAAAACAATCTTAGCAAAAGGCCTTGCAATGTAAAGGTCAGATGCACGGGAAACATTCATGAGTTGATACTGAGGGGAAGCGAGGAGTTAGTAACTGTAGTTGGTTGGCATATCCTTTAATTTTTGGTGATTTTTTTAGGCTCCAAGTTGATCAACATAAGACACTGACATCAGGCTGCTTTGTAAATGGAAATCTGCTTTTTCAGATTTAAGATATTATTGCGATTATCGGTATATCTAGATTTTAAATCATTTGAGGGTAGGGAATATCTCTGTATCCCTGACTAGTGCTTTCAGGGATCTCAAGATGTAATGGAAATAGTACTGGAGGCAGGTTGAACTTGACTACTGGTCAACCATGTGACTATGGAGAAGCCAATTTCTCTCCGGGACTTTATTTCCAAAGGAGATGGGATCAGATTGTTCTATGAACACTTTCAAAGCTAGCATGATGTAACAATGTAAATCAGTGGTTCTTGAGCCTTGTGGAGGTCACAGAAACTATGAGAATTAGAAAGAAACTATGCATTACCCCTGAAATGTACATACCTTCCCTATCCCCAACAACTTCAGGGACAATTTCTGAGATTACTGCATTACTGGAGCACAAGGTGAAAATCCCTGATCTAAGTGAATTCTGATTCATCAAACAGTTGAGTGCCTACTAGATTCAGACCATGTGTGAAGTCATAGGATGTTGTTAATTGTTCCAGATCCGCAGAGAAAGTCTGACAGTTGAAAATGAAAATATCAACCCTTAGTTCAGCAGAAAAGATTTGACAAATATTAATGTCAATCTTAAGCAGAGATCGCAGATGTAAAACCCAGGAAGCAAAATCATATTGTGGCCCTAGCTCATGTGGCTCAGTTGGTTGGCATTGGCCCCTGCACCAAAATGTTGCTGGTTCGATTTCTGGTCAGGGCACATGCCTGGGTTGCAGGTTCAATTCCCAGTAGGGGGCCTGCAGGAGACAGCCAATTGATGCTGGGTTCTCACATCGATGTTTCTCTCTTTCTCTCCCTCTCCCTTCCTCTCTAAAACTCAACAAACTATTCTTTAAAAAAAAGTATATTGGGGAAATGCTAGCTGTCTAAATTCAGTTCTTTCCAGCGCAGCAGAGACCTGGCATTCATGCCTTGCTAAGATTTTGTTCCTGGTCCCAGAACTATGAAGGCTCACACCTTTACCCTGTGTAAAAGAAGATGAACAGCAGTCTAGACCAACAGACATTTCAGGAAGGATTTCAGGATGAAAAACTGAGTAGAGAAAGATAAATATCACATGATCTCACTCATTTGTGGAATATAATGAACAATATAAACTGATGAACCCACGAAATAGATCCAGAGATATAGAAGCATCGAACAGACTTTCAAACCTCAGAGAGAAGGTAGGGGATGGTGGGAGAGGAGGAAGGGAGGGAGTAAGAGATTAACCAAAGGACTTGTATGCATGCATATAAGCATAAGCAATGGACATAGACAGTAGGGATTGAGGGCATGTGCTGGAGGGTGGGAGTGGCCAGGGAGAGATCAATGGTGGAAAAAGACATAGATAATACTTTAGATAATAAAGAATCTAATTTTTTAAAAAATAGAACTTAATAGGCTCTGGAGTCATTCAGAACTGGGTTTAAATTTAGGATTTTAAATGCACTGGCTAGTCAAGAAGTTAAACAGTAGTCAAGTTACTTAATCTAGTTTTGCTTTCCTGATCTCTAAAATGGGAACAGTAGCCCTATCCGGTTTGACTCAGTGGTTGAGCTTCAGCCCTTGGACTGAATGGTCGTGGGTCTGGTTCCGGTCAAGGGCATGTACCTCAGTTGCAGCTCCATCCCTGGCATGTGCAGGAGGCAACCAATCAATGTGTATCTCTCACACTGATGTTTCTCTCTCTGTGTCTCTCCCCCTCCCTTCCACTCTCTCTAAAAATCAGTGGGAAAAAATACCCTTGGGTGAGGCTTAACAACAACAAAATAAAAAATAAATAAAATGGGAGTAAAAATAACAACTATTACCTCAATGAAGAATTTTTAAGGGTTAAGGTAATTAACAAATATAAAGCCAGGGTCTAGCAACCAAAAAGTACTCTCTAAACAGAAAAACTTGTGATTGTGTTTGAATATAATATGAATTCTAGCCATAAAGTATTATTCATCTTCCTCTAATGGTAATTTCTCCTCACATAGGGGTTTCTTGTGTCAAACTATGATGACTTTGTAACAATTTTGTGACCTCAGGGGCCTTTTCTCCCAGGAATACTTTTCTTACAGAAATACTGCAGATCTAAGATGTCTGAGCCACATGGTAAGCTGGTTCTTTTAGAGCCCGTACCTTCTCATAGACTTACCGGTCCGATCTTGGCTGAAGGAATGATTTTCATATTTGCCACTCCTTGTAGTTATGGTCACATCGTAGAGGCGGCCAGGGGTGAGGGAACTGAAAGAGCATTCGCTGACGGACTTGGCGATAATGAGGGACTGAACCACCTTGCCACCATGAGACAGAGTCACTACATAGTTATCCACATCTCCAGGAGCTGGCAGCCAGGATATGCTGAGGTAGTCATTGCGACCAGAATTGTTTACCGTTACTCCACTCACACTGGAAGGGACTAGGATTTTAAAAGGGGGAGAATATTTTTAAAAGAAAAGCAGTCAAAAGTTTGAGTCATTTATCATGGTCACAAAAAACAGTGTGAACTCAGGAGATCAAATCTGATTATAAGAAAGAGGTCAAGACATGCTCTGGAAGCTGAGTGCTCTCACGTCAGAAGGCAAACCAAAATGAAAATGCAAGGAGGCCTTTCAGATGCTAGTAAGCCTGCAACCCTGGCGTGTGTCCTGACCAGAAACTGAACCATGATCTCTTGGTTCATAGGTCAACACTCAACCACGGAGCCTCACAGGCTGGCTGGTTGGGCCCTATTGCATTTTTATGGTGTAGCTGTTCATGAAGTATTTTAAGTGGAGGCATTTTGATGTAAATGTGTCAGGATGTTCCCTATGTAGGAAAGGGAACAAACATTCTAACAATCCAAATGAAAGGGTTTGAATCAAACTCATCAGTAATGATGACAGAGTGAAATGGTAAAGAATGCAATAGCTTTTCTGGAAAGCTTAGACTTGAGCATAGCCTTGATCTTCTTGCAATGAATTTTTTTATACCTGGAGAGTCTAATAACTAACCCAACCAGAAGTGTGTATTCTTTTCTCTCTTTGCAAAGCATTTCCTGCCCTCTAGTGGCAAAAACAAACAAACATAGAATCCTCTCCTGGAATCAACAAGTCTGGCGATTGGACCAGCTGTGGCCTGAAAGAGCTATTGTGGTGAGAATGGCCTTTCTGATGTCAACCATAATCATTGGTTATTTCGATTGGGGCTGAGTGCCACAGACATTCACTGAGAGCTTACGATCTGCCAAGTGTACAGAATGGAAAAGATATGGATACCCTTCAGGAGTTCCCTGGCTAGAAGTAGTTTGCAAATTAATAACTGTGGTATTATGTCAGAAATTAGTGCATAGTAAATAGTATTGCCCTTGATGGCTATCAGAATAAAGTCCTATAGTATATACAAATTGCATGACTGTTTTCATCAATTAATTAACTTCAGCTAAATATCTCTATATATAAAAGCCTAAGTGACCATTAAGACCAGTAACCAAACGACCAGTCGGCTGGTCACTATGACACACACTAACCACCAGGGGGCAGACGCTCAATGCAGGAGCTGCCCTCTGGTGATCAGTGCGTTCCCACAGCCAACCTCCCATAGCCAGCCATCCTCCCACAGCACACCCCCCCCTCCCTTGTTGGCTGGGGCCAATTGGCCCTGATGGGACTGGGAGAGACAGCCCCGATTGCCAGCCAGGTTGAGGGACCCACCTGTACATGAATTTGTGCACCAAGCCTCTAGTTTTCATATAACGGTCAATATCAATTCATCATGTATAATGGATGAGATCTGGCATCAAATGACTATCATGTCATCACAAAGGTTTTTCTGAGTTCTGTCACTTATTGGAGATTTTAGAAAATTTAGAATTCACTGTCTCTTATCCTCATCCCCCAGCCCTCCATTTTCATTCCTGGAAGAGCAGCGTGTACATTCTGGATGGTGCCAAAACTTGGCTTTTAGGAAGATCAAAAATTAACTTGTCTATAGAATGTTTTAAAAATGGAACTCTGGAGGTCCATGTGCTCTTCTTACCTGTCCTTCCTTCCACCACCACTTGTCGGGAAGAGATCCCTCCGCTTACTGTTGTTACCACCACGGAGTAGAGACTGCCTGATTTGAGGGACTGGAAGCTGTATGTGCTAGTCTCACTGGAGACACTTTCATTTTTGATGACCACATTTTCATGGATGAGTAAGACTTGATAGAACTCTATGTCTCCCACTGCCTGGGTCCAGTTAGTAAATAGGCTGCTGGTTGTCCCTTGGTTGGCCACATGCAAGCCAGTCACTTGGGCAGGCACTAAAACACAGTAGACAGAGAGAGGAAAAAACAGATGACACTTAGTCACCCTAAGGAAATGTAATAAAAATAAGTAAAATATGGAGACAGTCTCAAAGATTTTATACATACATATATATATATATATATATATATATATATATATATATATATATATTTGTTATAGACTCTTAGCTCTATTTCCTGTGGCATATGGCAAACTACTCCCCCACAGAGACTCTACTATTATGAAAAAGCTGCCTATGTGGGAAATCAAAATTATTTTGGATCCAAAGATGAGATGACACCAAGCCTATGAAACAGTTTTGATTTAAAACTTTCAATAATGAAAGGCTGCTGTTTTTGAAGATTGCTTACATAATATGATATTTATCTGCCCTTATCCCATTAGAACTGAAAGCCACATCATCTACCTGAGGTGATGGTTGTTATGGCTGGTATTGGAAAATCCCTTCAACCTGATGATTAGGTTGTAGTCTAGAAAACTGGTTAATTCTTTACTGGAACATTCTCAAGAGAACTTTTATTAGTATACACATTAGTATACATGAAAATGTTACAATAATGTAAATTATATTGTCATGTAATAATACCTACTGAGTGTCTGCTGTGTGCCAGTTATGGGCTCTATGCTTATATTGTGTGTGATACTCAAAACTCTATTAAGCTCATTTTATTATTCCCTTTACTGAGGAGGAAACCAAAGATCATAAAATGTAAATAATTTAGTCTACATTATAGTGCTAGCAAATAATTTGGGGTTCAAAACCTGATCTGTGTAACCTGTGAACCTGAGCCCTTTTCGTAATTGGTACCTACTGTGATTTCTAATCTATCCATTGACAAATCTTTCACACAAATCTTGAAGTTGGCACTTAATCAACATGCATCTTCTCTGTGCCTCTTCCTGAATTATGATAATCAAAGCAATTGACCCTGGTACAATTCTTCTATTTTGGATTCAGATACAAACATATTTATTAAACAATATTACTTTGGACAAAGATGATCAAAAGCTATAAATTTCCAGTTACAAGATAAATAAATACTAGGGAAGTACAATATGATGATGGTAGCTAACACTGCTATATAATATATAGGAAATTTGATGAGAGTAAATTCTATGAGTTCTCATCACAAGGAGAATATATTTTTCCTTTGTATTATATCTACAGAAGATAAATGTTAGCTGAACTTATTGTGGTAAACTTTCATAATATATGTAAATCAATCCATCACACTATCTGCCATAAACTTATAGTAATATATGCCAATTATTTTTCAATAAAGCTGGAAAAAACATTAATATATATGATCAGAAAATTCCATTTTAATTCCAAATTTCATGTGTAAAGCAAAGGAATTAATATGTCAAAACAATTTTGAAAAAGAAGAACAAGAATGGAGGACTAATATCATCTAATGTCAAGACTTACTAGAAAGCGACAGTAATGAAGACAGTGTGATACTGGCAAAAGGACATACAAATAGATCAATAAAACAGAACTGAGAGTCCAGAAATAGAACAACACATGTATAGTCAATTGATTTTTTACAGAGATTCAAGGGCAATTAAGTAGAAAAAAGAGAGTCTTTTAATAAATAGGGATGAAATTATTAGATATTCATATGCAAAAAATTAAACATCGACCTGTATCTCACACACATATAAAATTTAACTCAAAAGAAATTACATATCTAAATTTAAAACCTAAAACTATAAAAACTTTTTGGAGAAAATCTTTGTGACTTTATCTTAGGCTAAGCAAAAATTTCTTAGATAGGATATCAAAAACATGATTTATGAAAAAACTTTATAAATTAGACATGAAAATAAAAATGTATATTCTATAAAATACACTAATAAATTAATGAAAAGACAAATCACAGACTGGGGGAGAACATTTCAATGCATATTTCTGACCACGGGCTTATATCTGGAATAAAGAATTTTCAAAATTCAGTTATAAGAAACAAACATAGCCCTAGCTAATTTGGCTGACTGGGTAGATCGTCGGCCTGAGAACTCAAGGGTCACAGGTTTGATTCCAGTCAAGGGCATGTACCTTGGTTGCGGGCACATCCCCAGTAGGGAGTGTGTAGGAGGCAGCTGATCATGCTTCTCTCTCATCGATGTTTCTAACTCTCTATCCCTCTCCCTTCCTCTCTGTAAAAAATCAATACAATATATTTTAAAAAGAAAAGAAACATAGACAAAATATTTGAAAATATCTTCTTCCTCAAAGGAGATAAATGGATGGTAAATAAGCATATGAAAAGATGCTCCAAACCATTAGTTATCAGGGAAAGGCAAATTGAAAACATGAGATACCACTACATACTTATTAGAATGGCTAACATTAAAAAAAAAAAACACCTGCTAAGGATAAGGAGGAACTGGAAATCTCATACATTGTTAGTGGGGCTGTAAAATTTTACAATGACATTGGAAAATAGTTGCTTACAAAGTTAAACATATACTTACCATATGATCCAGCACTATAAATGGTAGGATTAATTAAAATGATCCTAAGTCTAAAACAATGTCTTGGACTTCCATTTCCGACAGGATGATGACACCCCCCACCCCCGGAATCAACGCAACTACATGTAGTGAATAAAACACAAAGATGTAAATGTATAAATGAGTTGTCAAGAATGTAAGGAATTCTCAGAGACCTAAAAGCAAATTATAAAGAGGTAACTGGGTAACTGAAGCAGACTTTCATCCTGAAGTCCTCTTTTAAACATACATTTAAGCTTTGACTGTATAGTTTTGCAGGATCTACAAAATAGGAGACAAAGTGTAGGACTTTCCCAGGCTGAGGAACTTCGTAAGTAACACTAGAATCCTGAAATGTTGCATTCTAAGTGTAAATAAAATAAATATTCCCTTTTTACTCTCCACATCATCCCAACCTCCTTAACAGTAGATGGAAAAGAAAAATTTTCCTCTGAGAATTCATAACCTCAAGACAGTTTCAGTAAACTTGCAACTTAAATTCATAAGACCTGGATGATCAAAAAATCTCAAGGTAACAATTTGTTTATTTATTTAAAAAAATTTTTTTTAATATATTTTATTTATTTTTCACAGAGAGGAAGGGAGAGGGATAGAGAGTTAGAAACATCGATCAGCTGCCTCCTGCACACCCCCTACTGGGGATGTGCCCACAACCCAGGTACATGCTCTTGACCAGAATCGAACCTGGGACCTTTCAGTCCTGAGCCAAACCGGCTAGGGCTCAAGGTAACAATTTAGATTAAAATAAGTCTGGGTAGATAGTAGTCCTGTGTACCTGAAAGAATCAAATGAAAAGAAAGTTCTTTTTGAAACCCATTTTCAATCAAGGCATCAAAGAGTTCCCACAGAATAAAATCCTAAGGTATGTGAGTTTACAGTAAAAAAGTCACAAATATTTAAGGAAGTTAAGTGCCATGAGCAAAAGGCAACAAACCCAATAGGCAACCGAAATGCACTTCTGAAGATTTCAAATAATTATCAGATATAAAAAGTGTTAATAAGCTTATAGCAATAAAGGAAGATAACAGAAATATGACTAAAGAGAATCAAGGAAAATGTTTAAAAGTGAAAAACATATCAATTAGAACTTAATGGGTTGACTTAAAAATAGTTTAGAATGAAACACAGAAAGAATTAATGAACTAAAACAAAGAGCTGAGGAAATTAACCAGATTACAGCCCAGAAAGCAAGTACATAATATTCTAGAATCCCAGTAGGAGACACAGAGGGGGAATGGAGAAGAGGCAAGAGCAATATTAGAGTTAATAGATGAAAATTTCCAGGATTGATGAAAGATACTAATCTGAAAATACAGAAATCCCAATAATCTTATGTAAGGATAAAAAAAGTCTGTACTTAATCATTACTGCGAACAGCAGAACACCAAAGGCCAAGAGCAGATCTTAAAAGCAATCGTAGAACAGATTACACATAGAGAAATAAAAATTAGATTGACAGCTAATTTTTTAATGTCAACAATAAATTTCAGAAAGACTCAAATAATATCTTTAATGTACTGAAAGAAAATAACTTTCAACAAAATTATAACCCAGGGAAAATATTATTCAAAGTTGAGAACTATATAAAGACATACCCAGAAAAACAAAAGTGTAGAGAGTTTGTCAGTAAACATCTCAGTAAAGAAATGTGAAGGATGTTCTCTAAGATGAAGAAACGTAATACAAGATGGACTTTGAAACTCAGGAGGAAAAAATGAGAAAAATTTGGTAAATTGGTGGGTCAATCCAAGGATACAATTATTACATTTTTTTGTGGGGTTAAAAAAGAAGAGAGAAATAAAATACAAGACAACAATAGTATATAAATTGGAAAGAAATGTCTTTGATGATGACCTTTCTTCCTATTTCACTTAGAAAATGAGAGTTATCAAAAGATAACTGCTACCATTGCATCTATTTACTGTATCTGCACCCATATACTCTCTTTCTCCATTTGACTCTCAAGTTTTACTACTCATGTCATTTCTAAAACCTATTCTTTCACTGGTGCTATAGATCCCAATACTTCTTGCTTATTCATAGAATAATTGCAACAATTCTTCCCTTTCTCTGTATAGCCTCACCATTCCTCTTTCTTCTAAAATATGTTGTCATTTATTCTATCATTAAAAAATAATCCTCCTTTCAAGATACTTTCTCTTTCAGATGCTGCCCTATTTCTCTGCTCTCTTTTGCAGCAAAACTCCTTGGAAATGTTGTTCTCTGCTCTATTTTAATTTTAGCAAAATAAACTCAAAGTAAAACAAAGCACGGAACTATTAAAGACAAGAGCTGAAATTAGTAAAAATAAAAAAACAAAACCAGAAAGGATCTATAAAGCAATTCCCAATACATAAAAGGCATTTAGTGAACATTTATGAGTGTTAAACAATTCAGCAGACAGGATACTTCTAAAGCCTAAAGTTTATGAAGAATATTTATTACCTGTTCTTCCTTTCGTCGAAGATGAATTTTTTAAGTCCCCACTAATACTGGTGACAGTAGCTATGTATTTTCGTCCAGGCACCAGGTCAGTAAAAGTGAATTCTTTGGCATCTTTGGGGAGTGACTTGTGGATGAGCAAGAGGTTTCTGTCCGCCAGTGAAATGATATATTTTTCCCATTCTGCAACAGGGGTCTGCCACATGATGCCCAGTGAGGTTTCATTGGCATGTTTGACACGAAGCTGGAGGACAGCCATGGGGACTGAGGAAAAGCAATAGAGATTTGGGTCACTGACTGACTCAGAAACACTCACATATTCTTTAGAGCTGTTTTCTTCCATCCACAGAAGTTTTCCAATTCAGCATTTCTTTTCTGAACGCTTATAAACATTAAGAAAAAAATAAAAACTCATCACAATGTATTTCTTTATATAACAAACAGAAAGAAGGATTTAAAATAATACTATTGGAAAATATGGGGTCTCTTATTTTTGGCCATATAATACTTTATGAGTGCTTATGTCTTCATATGTATTCTACGATATGAAAATATTTCATTTGATCTTGTCATCCACAAAACCACAGAGGGAGACCCATGTTTGAGGACTTTGGGAGGATTAGGAGTGTCTGCTGCCTCCCTAGCTTGGAACGACAAAGTGATATTCCCCTTCATTTCTAAGGGAGGAACACTGATGTGTTCATGAAAGGGAGAGTAATAATAATATAGTGGTAACTAATAATAATGATAATAATAATAATATTTGATTAAAGACTCCAATTAGCCAAATAACTGAAATTTCTTCCACTTTTTATTATTAAAATTTCTAGGAGACATTGTTAGGAGTAAAATGCTAATCCATAAAACAGAATCAAGTATGCAAAATTATATTGTGAATTTTCTGTCCACCAAAGGCATTTTCTGTCATCTCCTATGATAACAATGCCTTCTTCTAGAATCCCTCTCGAAGGACCAGCCTGAGTCTCTACTTGAAGAAGTATCTCTCTTTCCAGAAATATGTACATGGTAATTTGCTTGATTTGTTATGTTTTTTCATCACAGATTTGCTTGCAAGCAGACAACGTACCATGAGCATTCCTCTCTAATAACGAAAACTTTTCAATGTTGGAGTCCATGCTTTCAAACTTTTTAGGAGCTTGCTGAGGTTGGCAAGGCTTCTGTTAAACCATTCGCTGTGAATTTACTCGGAGGTTCTCTTTCTTCTCCTGGTTTCCTTTTTCTTGCTCCATCTTCATCTATGTGTTCCTGCTCCAGCTCCAGTAACTCCTCATTAGTCACTTCCTCAGGAAGCACCTCTGGGAGCTCAATGTCATCCTCACCCACGCCCAGGTTAAAGTTGATTGCCATCTCAAACACAGCTTTGTTGATTTTTATAACCTCCTCACCCTTGGCAAATCTTTTGAAGTCATGGACAAACCTCTTGAATTTCTTCTTTCAGATGCCATTCATACACTCCTTGGTGATATCACCCCAAGCCGAAGCAAGGTTCTTGATGAAGACATAGAGGTTGAATCCTTCAAGAATTGCATTGGTGTTTTCTCAGCATCTTCCTCAGCTACAGCAGTCCCCGGGGGGTGGGGGTGGGGGGATCCTCCCCAGGCCCTTCAGAGCTCCTGTGACTCCTTAGTTTATTTGTTGGATTAAAGAAGTGCTGTTGATGTGGGATGAAGATCACCAACGAAAGGAAGAGATCCAGGAGCATTAGCAACAATCAGCAAAATCTTGAAAGGTGTGTTATTCTCCAAGCACAGCAATTCAGGGAGGCATTCTGGAAGAGGATGTACACTGGCTGTGCGTGCCTACTGGTATGCGTGCAGGTCCCGTGACTCTCACTGTGCCAGATCACAAAGGGTTTTCCGTCTGTAGCCTGCAACATTGTCCCCACGGAAGCAACATAGTCCTTAAAAGCCTTGAAACCAGGCAACGACTTGGCCTCCTTATGGATAAAAGTCCTTTCAGATACCTGTTTCCAGAACAGGGAGGTTTCATTTTCATTGAATATTTGGTTTGGAAAGTAATTTTCCTCCACAATCAGCTTATCTAGAGTTTCCAAACATGCTTCTACCTTCACATTGGCATTTACATTATGTAATGAATAATGATTCTGGAATCGTTTAAATCACACAGAGCTCGCAGGAAATTCAACATCCCAGTCAGGTTCAGCCTTTCTTCCCACGTCGCCAACAGACATTTTCCTTTGGCTGTGACTGTCATGGTGCTAAAAGAGATATGCTTCTGTGTCTATCTTCCATCCAGGTCATTATGAGTTTCTCCATGTCTGATATAGGCTCTTCTCAAACTTTTGCTAGTCTTGCTTCTTTCAGTGGAGCAGATCCTTTAACAGCTTCCATCACCTTATTCTTGTTCTTCAGGATTATAGCTGTGGTAGAATGAGACATGTCTGACAGATGAGCAATAACCATCACTGATTTTCCACCTTCGTAGTCCTTAATCACTTCCATTTTATTTCCAGGGCAATCTCTCTATGTGGCCTCTTCCTGGCAACATTAGCAATGGATTTTATACACTTAGTCAAGATGAACAAAACAACACATGATTAAACTAAGCGCAGAACAAACAATGCACTAAACATGAGATGTTTGGGGCTGCTTCTGCTATAACGTGACATACTATTTCACAGCAACGTTTTTTTAACAAGTAGAAAGAGTGCACTCTAAAATAATGTACACATTATGTAATGAATATGCAATATACAAACCGGTAACAGGAACATAGAGTAAATATATACATCAGTAACATCGTTTTTTGTTATCGAGTAGCATGTACTGCACATAACTGTGTACACTATACTTTCACATGACTAGCAGAGCAGGTTTGTTACACCAGCATTACTGCAAACATGTGAGTAATGCATTGAGCTGTGGTGTTACAATGTTTATGACACCACTAGGTCATAGGGCTTTTTATTTATTTATTTATTTATTTATTTATTTATTTATA
The DNA here is from genome assembly GCA_004026665.1 of Murina feae. Classification (NCBI taxonomy): domain Eukaryota; kingdom Metazoa; phylum Chordata; class Mammalia; order Chiroptera; family Vespertilionidae; genus Murina; species Murina feae. Next base: position 35,505 of record PVJC01005404.1, on the reverse strand, counting down.
TTTTATTTTTATTTATTTATTTTTTAGGATAAATGCAGAAGTTTATTGGTGCTTCATTGAATTTAGTGCAGTATATAAAGACACTCATAATAGTCCATACAGACAGAGAAATAACAAAATTATAAAGATCTAGGTAGCTTTTTCGAGGAGTGTAGAATTTATTATGAAATTAGCCATATAAGTAACTTGTATGCCCTAGAAGAGGCTCCTTGAAAGACCAAACAAACATTTTCCAAACAGGTTATTGTTCAACTGGGAACTATGATATAAGTAAAGCCGTAAAAACGATTTGGTTAATATGGCATTTTTGTTAGTGTAAAATTTAAAATATTATATACCCTCTTAAAAATTAAAAATGCATAGGGCAATTTATGCACAATAACAGCATGTGCCTCCACGAAAAAGATCCAGACATTTATATAGAGAATCATGTAGTCATCACATGCCTTTCAAACATTGACCCTAAAGTTAAAAAAAATTATTTTTATTTTTCAGTTATAGGACTTTTTAGCTTCATTATAATCTTATGAGACCACTGTTGTATATGCTGTCCACCACTGACCAAAATGTTGCTATGCGGCTCATGACTGTATGAAATAATGGTGTTACTAGTGGAAGGAGTTTCTAATATTCTTATTTGACAAAATTAAACATTAGTCACCCTATTTTAGTCTGCAAATATATAACATCTAAAATTCAGAAAATGACGTCGACAGCTACCCGAGTTACTTGGCAAAGGGACCAAATTAAGATTCCATCAGTCATTAGCACCTTGATAATTGCTTACCTGTCCTGCCTTGGCAACGCTTAGAGTTCTTCAGATTCCCACTCTCAACAATGACTTCTACCTCGTACTGTCTTCCCGGTATGAGCCCTGTGCCATCTACGACATAATGCGTTTCTTCCTTTCCCACGGTGATGTTGAGCAGCATCAAAGAATCATTGAAGAGCAGGATACGATACTGCTCCCAGTCTCCAGCAGGGGGCGACCAGCTCACTACTAGGGACCGCACCGAACCATTGCTGTTTGCCTCCAGGTTCCCAACTTTCTCTGGAACTAAATGGTGAAATGATGTCAAAAAGGAGATACTGAAAACCAAAAATAAGGATACTTTTTCACTCTTCATGGGCAACAGGAGATACGAGACCTGGTATCTGCAATTCAAACCATTTCTATCCCCACCTGATGTTCGTGGATTGCAAGTGAGTGTTTTCTTTCCTCACTATGAGGACATTTGACTCTCAAGAAATGTACGCCCGACTCACTTCAGCAGTATATCAGTAATGCGATCTTCTGTAACACGTTTAATTAATAACCCACCGATATGAACGCTGTTTGCACACCAGTTCTAGAGACAATATTGATGTTGCATCTAATGACCACGACATGGATGGATGTGGCATTTTTTTTGAAAAGATTGCATGTTGTGGTCATAAAACGTTCCTATTTCAGTTGAAAAACACTAATCTTGCAATACAGCTCTGATTTTACTCCTCTGTTCAAAAACATTCAAGGTCTGCCCATTAACTGCAGAATAAATCAAGTCCTTGGTGCGGCATTTGCAGTTATACCACAATAAGCCTCCCTATCCTTCCAGTCTTCTGACTAGTCCAGCAGCCACTCTCCCTCCTGCCCGACTCTCCCCAATGCTGGCCTCCGGAGCTTGCTCTGCAGCCGTGTAAGTCTCCTGGCCTCTTCTGCCTTTGCTTACGTCATCCCTCCCACCTCAAATCTCCTTCCCTTGTTTCTCTCCAGGAAGTCTTCACTGCTCTTCTGAAAGAAATGTTTGTTCTCTTGTCTCTCCGGACACATGGTTCTTACTTGGGGTCTCTAGCAGCACGGAGAGTGGACTCTGGAATCAGACAGCCTGATTTCAACTCCAGCCACACTATTCACTGGCTGATGACTATGGACAGGTTATCTGTAAAACTGTGATAATAATAGGACCGTTCTTCTGAGAACTAAATAAAATAATGGCGTAAAGTCAGTGCCTGACACATGGAAATAGCAACACAATTACCATTATTAAAATGTACTGCCGTATTTTTTATTTTGTGTGGGTATGTTCTACATTTGTGTGATTAGAACGTAACTTCCTTAAAAACAAAGGGGTTAGCAAGTAAATATTTCAGGCTTTGCGGACCATTATGGTCTTTGTCTCATATTTTTCTTTCTGTGTTTTTTGTAAACCCTTAAAAATGTAATAACCACCCAGCGTGGGGCTATACAAAAACAGGTTATAGTCTGGATTTGGCCGAAGGATATAGTTTGCTGAACCCTGCCATTTTAACAAATCCCAAAGCTCATGCTGCAATAATGTACACATAGAAGGCACTGGATAAATGTTTGGTGACTTAAATTAATAAAATAATTTAGTAAAAATATGGGTAAGTGCCCTTACTATAAATGCTAATTAGAAATATTTCATTTATTAGTATCAATGCTAATGCATTTTTACTACTTAAGTGGTGTGATATGAAATAGCACAGGGCAAAGCCAGTTATGTAAATCATGCAGGAATCAATCCAAGCACATTAGCTTAAATAACTCAGATAAAGACAATTCAGCCTCTGCTTTACTCTGTATGTGGGGCCTGACCACAGACGCCCTCAATCATGTAGACCATACTTCCCAGGTTAGAAACGGAGTTTTCCTTCTCCTCTTCTAAGATGGATCAGAGACTGATTTGGGCAACCAAGGAATATTCTGGGGTCCAGCCTCACCTGTTCTGCCCACTGCCATCTTCTGAGCAGATAATTCACCAGAGACACAGCTGATGATAACTTGATAAAGTCGTCCAGGGGTTAAGCCTTTAAATTGGGTTTCTGTAGCCTGGGGTGCTAATATTCTGGAGTCTTTGATGGTCCCTTGGTGAGACAGCGTAATGTTGTAGGAATCCACATTTCCAGGAGGTCTCTGCCACTTGACTTTTAGAGCGGTCGAAGTGCCATCATTTGTCACCTTCAGATTTGAGACTTCTGTGGGGGCTAATTAGGAAGAAAGGAAAAGTGACTTTAACGAAGTTAGCTTAACCAGTTTTGTGGTCAAATTTTGACCTGAATTTTATTTTTATTTTTTTCAAATATACTTTTATTGATTTCAGAGAGAAAGGGAGAGAGAGAAAGAGATAGGAACATCAATGATGAGAATCATTGATCGACTGCCTCCTGCACGTCCTGCTACTGGGATCAAGCCCTCAACCCCAGCCATGTGCCCTTGACAGGAACTGAACCTGGGACCCTTTGGTCCACAGGCTGATGCTCTATCCACTGAGCCAAACCAGCGAGGGCTGACCTACATTTTAACTTTGACAAGGCACACTCCCTGCACAGAAGAAAATGATATCTTCAGGAGGCAAAAATAATACTGCAAAACCAAAGAAAGGCTATCTGGCCAGGGGAAAGAGCACACAGGTGGCAGCAGAAGTTTGAATTCTGGCTCAGACTGAGTCGAGTTGGCTGGGCAGCCCTGAGCAGCTCTGCCCATTTCACTAAGCCCAGGGGTCCTATCGGTAATGAGCGCTTGGTCAAAATCTCAAGGAGGTCATCATCTGCTTAATTTCTCCCCCTCTTTATGTATCTAATAATAGCAAGTACATAATAGATTGGTCAACCGATTGGCTAAAACAAAATTTTGTGTGCTAAAAATACTTTATTTTTCATTTTAAAGGATGATAAAATTAAGGCTTAAGAGTTGTGTCAATGACTCACTGATCCCAAAATTAAAATTATAGCTTGTTCTTCCTTCTACTCTTCCTCCTCAAAAAAAAAAAATAAATAAAAAACCTTGTGTCATTATTTCATCAATGGAAAATGATCACAAAGGAGAGATATTTTGGTGAATATTTTTTCTACCTCTTACTCTTGCTGTATTTTGGGGCTTCATTAATGGCATAATATAAATTAACAACACTTCATTAAAAGAACGATTTTGCACAGATCAGTTAGAAGCGTAATTTGCTCTTGATATGCATAAACAATTCTTAAAGTATGTGGTATATCTTTCTTGGGAATGTCTATACATCTTTGAGATGTGATGCGAAAGGTATATGTAAATGTACTGGTATCCAAGTACATTCCCACAAGCCTCTGAAAGTTCCAGAAACTCTCATCCCTAGAATCCTTTTTAAGGCACTACATATCTGAGTTTATGTTAAAATTAGATAATTTCCCAAGAGAGTGTATTTATGTGCACATTAGAAGATTAGAATCTATTAAAATGTAAGTTTCACGAGGGCAAAGACTCTGTTCTTTCAGATGTTGTAATATCCTCAACGCGTAACATACAGTTCACACCCAAACAATATTGAATGAATGAATTAGTGTGTATGTGAATTATTCATTAAAACAGCACACATCAGTTAATTGATAGGTCCTGGGGTTCTGGGCCCCAGGGCATGTTTTGTGGGGCAGAGCTTTGGGGGAATGGCTGTTTCCAGGAGTGAGTCTTCACGTAGTGCTGAGAAAAGTACCCTGGTTGACAGTGAGTGAAGTCACAAGGGCAGTGGAATCCTGTTTAAGAGAAGGGAGACTGGCAAACTGAAATGAGAAGCCGGGACTCTATCAGTAATTAACCTTGCTACTTCAGAATGCTTCCAAGGGCTACCCTACACTTTAGAATAGAGGGAACCCCTGTTTTCCTAATCAGAAAAGTGGATACATATTAAGAGCCTTCTATGACATATGAATTTCAGTTTGTCCTATATTTTCATTATTCAAGTCATGAATAAGCCTTGTTTATCAAACATTTCCTTGATTTGCACATCATTCTTGTTCAGCTAGCTGGGGCACTTACTCGTCCTGGCCAGTTTCCACCTTCGGTTTTGCAGCCCTGCAGCCTCAGTTACAATGGTGAGGTTGTAGAGGTGGCCAGATGTCAGTCCGTGAAAAGCGTAGGAAGTAGTATATTTGTCCACAACAACATTATGAACTGGGATCCCTTTATCCATCAGTATCAGCTGGTATCTTTCCACATTCCCAGAACCATGGGACCAGGAGATGAGGAGAGAATTCGTTTTTGCTGAAATACCAACATCTTCCACAGGGGATGGCACTAATGGGATAAAATGCATTTGCTAAGTGTCATTCGTAACTTCCTTGTAGAAGACATGGACACATTTAATTCAAACAAATTGCACATTTATGTGTCTCTGTATATCTAACTTGTGTGATAAGCAATGAAAACACCACTTTTGAAATTTCACCAGGACCTAGATTCGTGCTCTTTTCAAAGTCCACAGTTTTATCTGTTTGTCTTATCAACTTAATATAGTGATTCTGTAGATTTTGCCAATGAAGTATGATGTGGCATCGCAGTAAAGGGAAAAAGCAGAAGCAAAGAACTGTGGGAGAGGAAAGATGAAGAGAGCAACAAAGCAGGAGGGAAAACGCGGAGAGAGTGACTGATGAGAAAGACAGCCTCTTGTGGAAGGAGATGGTGCGATGTCACTGATCTTAGGGTGTCTGGGTGCAAGCAAAGACTTGTTCCACGCATGGAGAGCTTTGGAAACATCATGACTTCATGTGATGAGAATATACAAAGGAGGAAAACAGTTATCAAATTAGTTTTATGGCACAAACTCGGAAAATGTTGTTGTCTAAGATTTGAGTTAGAAGGGCCATTAGGAAACATTTCGTTATTTTGGAGAAAACTCTAGACCCAGAGAAATGGCCACGACGCGTTCAAAATAACCCAGCAAGCTAGCAGCACAGCCACTCCTCCTTATTTTCTGTCTAGTCTTTCCATTCTATCACACAGCATTGATGTATGCTGTATGTATGTATACATGTATGTACTATGTATGTATCTTTGATGTGGGAGCATTCTTACTTTGGTTTCTTGAACTTAATATAATGTCAAAGGAGCACAGACTATTAAATACCCAGCTACCTGTTGGGTAATCTTACCTGTTGATCCGTTGATATGAACTGTGGAGGACCGTTTAGTTCCAGAAACAGCTGTGATGGCAATATTGTATTTACTACCAGCAGTGAGGTTAGAAAATGCATATTCATTCCATGAAGCACTCTCCTGAATTTGGGCCTCCTGCATCTTTTGGTGACCATCAAGTAACTGCACCTCATACCAGGTGACTCTTCCGGGAGAAGGAGTCCACCCAACGTGTAGGCTGGTTGAAGTAGTCTTCTCTTTACTGATCTCAAACCTAGCAGGGGGCAAAGGGTCTGCAAGGCAAAAACCAAGAAAGAGAAGGTGGCGTGAAGACTCCTGCAAAACATGCTTACCTTGCTATAATCCAGATTCATTGTTCTTAAAATATCTGTTGCCCATGAACAAATCAGCATTTTACTCTACTTCTGACGTTACCATTTAATTTTAAAAAGGAAACCCACTCAGCTACTAGTATATAAACTCCTTTTTCTAACAAAACCTTTTCGTTGAGACAACTCTGAGTTTGAAATTCCAAGTAAAGTGATATTGTCTTTGGCTTGCAAGTTCAGCACTTTTCAAACATTGACAAACATCCAGGCTATGCCTGGATAAATTATGAAAATCAACAGAAAATACGAACATTAAGAAATAATTTTGAAAACTGTAGTGAAATCTTTCTTTTTTAAGGTTGTGGGTTTTCATGGCTAAGTATAGCTAACTTCTGGTTGTTTTTAGATATCAGAAACCCACAAAAGATACAGACCTGATTATGAGCCTAGGCTAGGTTTGCTCACCAAAATGCATTCTCTCAACAGCTGGGATTTCCTATGTCACTAAATTTTCAAAATTTGAGTTCTGGGACATTTTGGAGCTACTGAGGCCGCCAGAGTAGGTGGAAATGGGTTATCCTGCACCCAGCTGTTCACTTAGTTTCAACTCTCAAAGCCTGGGTCTGCAAAGTCCCATTTCCCACGTATCGATCGAATCTTCAATATGGAACTTGAAATAGGATGAACAGCATGTCTCCAGGTTAGCAACTAAGTCAACAGTGTTTAGTGAACAATGAGAAACGAGACTCTTCCTACCCTGAACACTGGGAGTAGAAACATTCACATATGAGTAATTTTCAGAAATTCCATATGCTTCTTGGTCTAGGAAGTGGGATTAAGATAGGGAAAACTAAATTTCAATAGTCAGGTCAGATATTTTAGTGGCATGGCTATAGCAATCTCAGTTCTTGTCTATCTCTTGGCAAATTATAGTTTTCTCACAAAATGACTATAGGAATTCTACAATGTTCTTAGAATAGTATGTATTTTTTAATGGTGCTTGTTTGTGACCCTAATGTTAATACAAACAGGACCAAGCTAATCTTGCTCTGCATTCAAAAGGCATTTATGACCAGAGAGTTCATAAGACTATATATGTATGGGTAACCTAGAGAGATACCATACATAGACTAAATTCAGCCTGTGATCTATATACTGTCTTTGTGTTTTTGGCTAAGATTTAGATGAGCACATCATACTGCAAAAATTAAGTAAACCACAAAACATTTTACAACATCATCAATTAACAATAATATACATGTTAGCTGACAAGTAAGCTGAGGCCGCAGTCACTTTAAGAGCCAGAAAAACACAGGTGAACTTGGAGGACAAGATTGTGTAGTTTACACCCCAGCCCAGCACAGGTTGACCTGAGGGTGTAGGCTCTAGAACCTGATGACCTGGGCTTGCACCTGGCTCCCCTGCTCTGTAGCTGTGTACTCCGGGCAATTCTTGAGCCTCCCTGTGCCTCAGCTGTCTCATCTATGCAATGCTGATGATAATACTATCATTGTAGTAGAATTGCTATGAACATTACTTTTTCTGGAGCACTAAAAACAGTATCTGTACACAGTAAGTGTTCAATGCTAATTAGTATTATTATTATTACTTCTATAAGCAGGAGGAGATCTTGTCATAGAAGCAGGAGGATGTAGTAGCAGAGAGTGTGGGCTTTGGAGTCAGAAGGAACTCAGTTCAAATCTCAGTTTCATCGTGTATCGGTCATAAGTTTTTGGGCAAGTAACTTCGTTTGTCTAAGCCTCCCTTCTCCGATCTGTCTGGGGAATATAATTATAGTACCTGCATTCTTGGGGTTTCCAGGAGTACCAAAATACAGAGATTTTACCTGGCATACAATGGGCACTCGGTGATATAAATTTACTCTGTCTACCTGGTCATAAAAAAATTCCTCTGGCCCTAGTGGGTTTGGCTCAGTAGAAAGAGTGTCAGCCTGTGGGCTGAAGGGTCCCAGGTTCGATTCCAGTCAAGGGTATGTAGCTTGGTTGCAGGCTCCAGCCCTGGTTGGAGCATGTGGAAAGGCAACCAAGCGATGTGTTTCTCTCACATCAATGTTTCTGTCCCTCCCTCCCTCCCTCCCTCCCTCCCTCCCTCCCTCTCTTTCTAAAAATCAATGGAAAACTGTCCTCAGGTGAGAATTAACAAAAAATCTCTCTATAAAACCCTAGTATGTAAATAGACTGAACAGCGGGACAACCAAACAATCAGTCATTATGACATGGGAGCGGGGCCGCCAGCAGACAAGGGACTGGGGGCTGTGGTGGGAGGGGCAAGGCAGGGGTGCAGAGGATGGGTTGAGACCCGCCGCTGTGCTCACTGCAGCCTCACGGCCCACAGTTCCTTTCAAGGTGCACAAATTTGTGCACTGGGCCTCTAGTAAATAAATAAGAACAACTGTGAGCACTTCCTCTGAATAACTGATAAAAGGAAGGCAAAAGTGTAATACAATATTTTTAAACCAAAGTGATAAAAGCCTTAGTTACTCTCTTCATAAAAACTAGTCTTGAGAAAAATCTTACCAATTTATTCCCATGAAATAACTCTCTAACTCTTAAGATAAAATAAAAAATTCCCAAGGTGGTTCACATTTAAAAGCTCTGGAGGAAAAACAGGGGTTTTTTTTTGTGTGTGTTTTTTTATTCTTGGCAATATTATTTCTATCTTAGATAATCTAATCTAATAAAAGAGTAATATACAAATTAACCATCACTCCGAGACAAACATGGTGGCGGCTGGGACAAGACGCTTGCGTTGTCACCATGGTGAGGATGCAGGCGTTCTGCCCCAGCCCACTGGAAGAGGGCCTCTGGGCCTACTTGGTTGCTGCTGCCGCTGGCCTGCAGGGCGCCTGGCACCCCAGTAGCTCTGGGCCCCAGAGCCGCAGAGAAGCTGGGGCCACTGGGGCTACAGCAGAGACACAAATCTGCAGGAAACCTGTGGAAAGGGAGATAAACTAGCATAACTTTACCTCCCTTTCCACAAGATGAGAAAACTGACCCTGATGCATTTAGTGATATGGCCCACACCTTTCTAGCACAGGGTATGTTATGACCACTCCCAGGAAGGTCTGGTCAGAATACTGTCTCCAGGGAATAACACTACTGTGGCAAATCATCTAAGAAAGGAAATAAGCTTTTGTTGGGTTTATTCTGAAGGTCAGAGAACATGCCACCCCAACATATGCTGTGTTATTATATTGACGATCTTGAGCTGCAGATGCTTGAAAAACAGCAAATGCAAGGAGAGGCTTTCACTAACGTCTCCTGATCTGCCTAAAATCGGACCCCCACAAAAGGTTCCCTCAATGGGAAAAGTGTCATCAGCCAGTGAAGACTGACTCCTGCCACCGGAGACTACAAGTTGACATCACACCCAAACTTTGTTACAAACTATCTCCCCCACCCCCATTCATCTTTCCTAAAACTCATGTACTCTCCTCTAAGAGGCCTAGATATCCCATCCCCTTTCCCTAGGAAGAAGGTATTTAAATCTGGATTCTAAGCCACCTTGGGGAGTTATTCATTTTCCCTGGGACCTCCCACATATACACGAGGTACACAGGTTAATGAACTTTTGTTTTTCTCTTGGTAATCTGTCTTTCATTACAAGGGCCTCCGCTAAGAATCAGAAGGATAGAGGAACACTATTTTTCCTCCTCCATAATTCTATCTCAAGAAATCAAGTCCCAGGCTGACCAGTGAGTTGGGCTCAAGTGCCAAGCAGTCCCGGCTGAGGGGAGGGAAGCTTCTAGGGGGAAATCAATGATATTGGCATCAAAGTAGGACAGAGGGCACACACATGGTTGCTGGTGGGAGTTTAAAGTGGTTCAACATTTTTGGAGGAGGATTTGGCAAAATCGATAGAAATGTTCAAGGTATGTCTAAGAGTCTTCTAGGAATCTCATCTGCTGAGATAAAGCACCAGTGCATAAGCCCTGGTCAGAACCCAGGATGCTACTGCAGGCTCCCCTTCCACAATAGGAAAACCTACTAACAACCTGCATTTTTTAATATATATTTTATTGATTTTTTTACAGAGAGGTAGGGAGAGGGACAGAGAGTTAGAAACATCGATGGGAGAGAAACATCAATCAGCTGCCTCCTGCACACCCCCTACCGGGGATGTGCCCGCAACCCCAGGTACATGCCCTTGACCGGAATCGAACCTGGGACCTTTCAGTCCCCAGGCCGACGCTCTATCCACTCAGCCAAACCGGTCAGGGCTAACAACCTGCATTTTTAAAAAAATATATTTTACTTATTCTTTACAGGGAAGAAGGGAGAGGGATAGAGAGTTAGAAACATTGATGAGAGAGAAACATTGATAAGTTGCCTCTTGCACATCCCCTACTGGGGATGTGCCCACGACCAAGGTACATACCCTTGACCGAAATTGAACCTGGGATCCTTGAGTCCGCAGGCTGACGCTCTATCCACTGAGCCAAACCGGTTAGGGCACAACCTGCATTTTTAAGACAAGGTGGCATCTATACTAATAAAAAGGTAATATGCTAATTAGACTGAACATCTTCCAGAAGACCTTCCAGATGTCCTTCTAGACAAAGCCATGGTGGCAGGGCTGAGGCAGAGGCAATTAGAGGCAATCAGGCAAGCAGAGGAGAGCAGTTAGGAGGATCAGGCCAGCAGGGGAGAGCATTTAGGGGGATCAGACCATCAGGGGAGAGCAGTTAGGGGCATCAGGCCAGCAGGCAGGTGAGCGGTTAGGAGCCAGCAGCCCCGAGGGTTCCCCGATTGGAGAGGTGCAGACCAGGCTGAGAGACCCCCTTCCCCCGAGTGCACAAATTTTTGTGCACCGGGCCCCTAGTAGTCTATAATTAAGGACATCATAATAAAAGCAAAGAACATAATTGTCCCTCACAGAAAGTTTTCTTATTATCTGGCAAGGATGGTGTTTTACTACCATAAGATTCTTCTTTTAAAAAAATATATCTTATTGATTTTTTACAGAGAGGAAGGAATAGGGATAGAGAGTTAGAAACATTGATGAGAGAAAAACATCCTGCACCGCCCCCCACTGGAGATGTGCCTGCAGCTAAGGTACATGCCCTTGACCAGACTCGAACCTAGGACCCTTCCAGTCCAGCAGGCCATCGCTCTATCCACTGAGCCAAACCAGTCAGGGCACTACCATAATATTCTAATAGCCAACAAAACTCAAGAACAGCTTCGTCATAGCCAACTGAGATGACACATTTTTGCCAAAGAGGCATTTTAAGGACAAGGATGAGAGGGACTGCTGCTTTCCAGTGATAGTTCCAATGAGATCGATACTGTACAGTCATCAATGTCTACAACTGAGCCAGATAAAGGCCAAAGAAAATGATGTTATGTTCAGTATAATCTAAACATATGTAATCTGCAAAACAGGAGCTCCAAAAAATGAATTTTAAGGTTCCGTGCCTAGAGGGTGAAGTTCAAAAATGCAGACTTTATCTAATCTCTCTGAGCCAGAAAACAAAACAGTCAACCCTTTGTACATCCGCTAGAACAAAGGAACAATGAGACTGGGAAGTGCCTGGGCTGCGAGAACCTGCACTGGGAACAAACACTTAAAGCCCCGTTTATGCCGTGATAAAGCCCTTTGCTGGCAGCTGTCCACTATTGCTACGCATGCAGCAGAGTTACTTTTCAGGCAGGTCAAGCTAAGCCCAATGAAAACTCCGCAGTATTAAAAAAAATGTTTTCAATATTTTATTAGAAACAAATTGAATGCTTCCATCCAGGATGCTAATTTCATATATAAATGCGTATAAATAGGGAGATTTTTAAAAAATGCTATTTGGAAATTTAGTCATATGTCTGTAATCTTCTGGACTTATGATACATTGTATGTAATTAGAAAACCCTACTTATGTAATTTATGCTGATGGCTAGAGGTATTAATGCACTTAGGTGTGCAGTATAGCCGTTCTGGTTTTCCATCCAACACTCCCATAAACGGTAACCAGTGACGTATTATCTATACAAATAAATAATAAAAGCCTAACGGACCATTAGGGCGGACCGACCAGAACGATCAGTCGCTATGATGCACACTGACCACCAGGGGGCTGACGCTCAATGCAGGAGCTGCCCCCTGGTGGTCAGTGCGCTTCCACAGAGGGAGTGCCCCTCACTTAGAAGCTGGGCTCACGGCACAGGGGAGTGGAGCAGTGGTGGCAGGAGCCTCTCCTGCCTCTGCTTTGGTGCTAAGAAGCAGCTAGCCGAATGGTAAAGAACAGCGAGCAGGCTGGAGGTAAGGAAGGAGGGGTCCTGGACTGCAAGAGGGCACAGGCCTGGCTGAGAGACAGCCTCCTCCCCCCTACCCTGTGCAAGAATTTCCTGCACTGGGCCTAGTAAACTATAAAAACTATTGAAAACCATAAATCAATAATTTAGTCTCAAGCAATACATCAAAATTTATCTTTATTCATAAATATAAGACATCTTTGTGCTTCTGAGTTTCCGATAGACCTGGAATGCCCAATGCAAAATGCTGCCAGATTCATCTGCCAGATTTCAGTGAATCTACCAGTATTTAGAAGTCCCAGAATTCCGTAAACTGGCTTGATGTCAATCCAACTTTACTGTTCTCAGAGGAAAAGATGAAGTGTAGCTAAATTCCTGAACCAAAATGAATTCTTCCTTTTTTTCATTTTTTTAATGTTACAGGAAGAGGGAGAAACTCATATATACCTATAATGAAAGCAATATTTTCTTAAAAAAATTCTTTTGCATGGCTATTAAAATATCTTTTGATATAGGAATTTCCAGGGTGTTTGGAGTTCAAAATGGTAGTATTCGTTTTGGAAATAAAACCTTATGACAAGAGTGCAGGCAAACCACGGGTTAATACCAAACACTCTTCTTGAGGTCATAATAGCACCACAGCCTATCTGTAAGATCTGAGAGTTTACAATAGATTTTCTCAGTTTTGAAAACCTGCACCAACCGATGGTTTGTGGCTTTTGCCCTACAGAAGAACAAAGTGAAAAGGCTCACAGTCTCCAGTTAATTAAATACACTCTTTTACTTTGTGATTGTTGTTGTTTGACTATACTAGTCAGCTCTCTGACGTCTTTTAAGATGATATTCTATATTATGCCAATGCATCAGGTTAACAAGCATTTGGTTTATCACCTTAATACATTAGAAATGAAGTTCAGGCAAGAAGGAACTTTCAAAGTTTTAACAACCTTGAAAGGGAAATTAAAGCGGATTGGACAATTATTTGCATCATCATTCAGTGCAGATGCCCCCTTATTTTCCAGGTCATCATATTTGGCTCTACACATGTAATTAGTAGATGGTCTGCCATGTGAGAGTTTACAGTCTACTCAGGCAATCCACAGTTAACTTTGATATTAAACAAAACCTGTGTTCAAATCCCAACACTGCCAGTTACAAAGGTGACTCTAGGCAAGCTGCCTCCCTTTGTGGATGCTCCGTTTCCTAGGTATAAAATGGGTCCCACAATACTTTGCAGAGTTAAGTGTTAAGAGGTAATGGAGGTGAAGAGGTAAGTGCAGCCCTCACACATGTTGGGCTCCCAGTAAAATGGCAGTTGACTTCTCTGACAAGAAAGGTGTCAGAATTGTTCTTTCTCTCCCTGGGAGATTCCAGGTGCCTGGGAATGGAAAGTGAAGCAATTTTTCTGGGTTCTCCTCTCATTCGGTCTGGACAAATTAGATTTTATTTATTTCCTGCTAACCCGTAGAATGCCATGCTCATTAACAGAAGTCAGACTAATGGAGGACGCTGCCTAAGCACACAAAAGAAGATCAAGTTCAGAGCAGTAAGTGGGTTCATTCCCTATATGTAGCTCAGCTTGACTTTAGAACTTTTGAAATAGACAGCAAGTAGCTGCTTGCTAAATACTGGCGTCCATCACCAAGAATTCAACACAACTGAAAATCAATCGCTGCTAATAATTTATAATTTCTTCACACTCTAACACATTTAATCATTACTTCATCCCTGTGTAGGCTACGCACACACACACACGAACTTATTTTGCAGTATTTTTTTCCTTAAAAAGTCAACTTGGAAAGTAATAACAAAGTGTCATGTAGTAATTTGAAAGAACTAATACCAGCTTAAGAATTATGTGTGTGTTTTCAGAATAGTGGAAAGAATTGGAGTGAACTGGGGTTCAAGTTCTATGCCTATTCTTCTATTAGCTGTGTGGATTCGTGATGTTAATTCTTAGGAATATCAATCTTATCTCCAACCTGAAAGTAATAATAGTAAACTTACTACACACTTAGTGTGGGGCAAAAACCATTCTAGAATTTACACATGAACCACTCTGAAAAGACCCTATGAAGGCAATATTTTTATTATCATCCCCACTTTATAGATTAGGCACAGGGAAGTTAATAACTTGCCCAAGGCAGCTTATCTAGTAAGTGATGGAGGCAGCAGTTTTCAGAACTCAACTCTTAACCACACTGCAACCTGTGCCTTCATAATACTCCCTCCATAGGACTGTCATAAGGATAAAATTAAACAATATGTAGTTAGTATAATATTTATTTTATCTATACAGATTTGATCATGCATAAAGAGGAACATTACCAACATTTTGATGCCATTGAAAAATAGAAAAATTTGCCAATAGCTCTTGAACTCCAGTGTGCACTGATTCACTTTGATAATTGTTTAAAATTAAATACCCTAGACTTCACTCTTTCTAAATTCGTTACAGGTTGGGCAGAAGCCAAAAATATGCTTTTATAACAAGCTCTGCAAAATATTTCAATGCAAATAGCTTACAGAAATCATGGCCTATGTTTATAGCTATGTAAGTGTCATGGGCTGAATTGTGTTCCTCTAAAATTCATATGTTGAAGCTCTAACCCCCAATACTTCAGAATGTGACTGTATTTGGAGATAAAGCCTCTAAAGAGGTAATAAAGTTAAAATGAGATTGTTAGGGGAAACCCATTCCAATATGACTGGGGTCCTCATAAGAAGTGGTGATTAAGATACAGGCAACACAGACAGAGGGACACGCATGTGGACACAATGAGAAAGTGGCCACCTGCAAGCGAATCAGAGAAGCCTCGGAAGAAACTTGCTGACACCTTGATCTGGAACTTTTAGAGCCCAGAATTGTAAAAAAATAAATTTCTGTTATTTAGATCATTCAGTCTGCAGGATTTTGCTGTGGAAGCCCTAGTAAGTTAGTACAATAAACAACATTCTGAAATGGAAATAATAGCTGATATGACGACTTGGTAATTACAGCTTCTAAAATGCTTTTTATTAAAAACAAAGGAATTAACTAGGATAAAAGTGACAATTTTTTCCTTTCATGAATAAGTAGGTGAAACTAACTAACAAGAGGGCATATACCACTAAGATATTCTTCCTATGGGTGAAGTTCCCTACCACTAGTCTACTTCCCTGGACCCTTAACTTACCCATAATGCAAGGATAATAGGCTGTATTTTTAGTATATGTATATTTTCCTACTAAAATATTCATTTCTTTCATTCATATTTACTTGTCTGTTTATATATTTATCTATCTATTCATGCATAGACCCAATTATTAATCTATTCATTAACTCATTCATTCATTCATCTGTCCATCCACCCATCCATTTAATCAATATTTATTGAACATGTACCAGGTACTAGATGCCACTTTAGTTGCTAAAAAACTACTTCTTATTATGGGAAGATAAAAGTCCCCGAAAGTTCTAAATGAAAACCAGAAAATTTCATTTAAACAAACTCAAATGTCCTTGGATGCATTCAGGTAAGGAAATAC
This sequence comes from Murina feae, assembly GCA_004026665.1. Lineage (NCBI taxonomy): Eukaryota > Metazoa > Chordata > Mammalia > Chiroptera > Vespertilionidae > Murina > Murina feae. Next base: position 19,492 of record PVJC01005404.1, on the reverse strand, counting down.
GAAGTGGTCAAATGAACTGGCATCTAAAAAGAGAGAAGCCACAACTCAGCTCTAGAGAGTTCTGGGCATACTGATGGCCCAGTTTGCCAAATTTTCCAATATTTTAAGAGAATCCATACATCTGTTTTTTTTAATGTAAATTTTCCATTTTTTTAATGCTGGTGAAACAAACTGAACTCTTCACAAACACTACGTGAGCCAAATAAAACAGCTATTATTTAGACACCTACACATCCCTAGGGGCTATCAGTTCTCAGCTTCTGCTCAAAACTGAGGACACAGTGTTGCAAAAGTGCTGGGTTCTCCAATATCAGCTATCTTCATACCTGATTTCTGATGAAATCACAACTAAGTAATTTGGCTTTCACCTTATTATGGTTGTTGCATAGATGTTTTAGTGGCTGAAGAAACCTGAGACCTTCCCAATGTCTTCTCCGTGGTTATGAAAGCATGACATACATTCAGGAGGCACGGCAAGGTCTTCACTCAGGAAAGAAGCGGTGAAGGTCTGACACCACCTTCATCATGACCTTCTCTCACCGCTGCACAGCCCTGCCAGGGCACCATGTATTGTTTGTCGTCTGTATAAGCTCATCAATCACCACCTGGTGTTGGTCACTGCAGTATCCATGTTCCCTAAACATTTGCTGAACTGAATGTGAATACACAAATTTTGGGGTTCTGATTTAAAAGCTGGAGTGAAAATTGGTTGCTGCTGAAATAGTCCTCATTTAGTTAAAATATTGATCTTTAAGGTCATGTCTACATGACACCAAAATAACTAGTTCTTTTAGAAAATTATCAGGAAAAACAATCAGACAAATCACACATGGAATGACACAGAGATAATCCAAGCAACTGCTGCATTTCTAGCCAGGTCATGCCTTGCTCTCATCCCGTTTCATCGCAGCCCAACAAGACAGGCAAATTGGCATAAGGATAGCACACTGCACTGTCAATGACTTTTCTCTTTGAAGTTATATCTCAGAGTTCATATTATATATACCAGTCGTTGGTCCTGTTTTATTAAACTAAAGTATAATTTGTAGAAATCATCTCTGTAGTTTAGCAATCAATACAGACAAGTACTGGTCTTATCTCTTAAATAAATGAAAAATTCACACATACCCTTAAAATACAGATGGCACTATTAACAAAAAATAAACAACCAATCAAAAAATATCCTCCTTGAAATCTGATTTTAAATCTTAAGTTTCAAAAAAAATGTTTACTTATGTACAAATATTCGTTAAGTGTGGAGAATCTTAAGGAGAGTTGTACCATCATACAAATAAATGTGAAAAATTATCATTAGACAAACATCACCTGCAAGTTTCATGCTTCATATTCATCATGGAGCGCATAAAAGTTGTGGTGCGAAGTGCACTGTGGTAAAAGTAGCTCCTTAGGAAAGATGAGGAGAACCTGGATGCTAACACATTGGATGCTGATGAAGTCTTTTTTAAAAACTCAATGTAGTTAATAAAATGGAAATATTTATTACATTTCGCAAATGTCTCTGGACTTGAAACACCTACATGTATTAAATTGAAAGGGCATTCTAACCAGTAACCCCCACACTATGTCCTTTTCCATCAATGTTTATTTCCAAAAAGTAAAAACCTATGGGTCAAATGACTGTATTCTGGCTTATGAATGTCTTCATCCTTTCTCCCATAAGCTTCTGAAGGCTCCCCTATTTTTTAAAATCATCTGGTCCACTCAACACAGACATCTTATCAAATGTGATGAATACATCAGGAAGTTCTGTCATAAATTTCACAGTATTACCAATCTGAATGATCACAAAATTATACTCACATACCAAGAAACCAACAGCTTTATGACTAAAACCCAAGCTGCTTAACCTTCTATAAAATATTCTAATCCCGTGGTTGATTCCAGTCTTTCTGATTCTACATAAAAACACAGCTAAGTGTTTAACAAGTGGCATTTCTTTTCCATTTAAGTTTTTGCAAATCTCAGAAATTATTTAAAAGTTTCATGTGAAGTAAGTCAAGTGACGTTAACTGGGCATTCTTAACTTTTCTTTGAAAAAAATAAGAGAATTAATATTTGCTTGACTAATTTCAGGAACCCATTTCCTGATCCTGAGAACGGAAAGTTCTCACACCTCTTTAAAGAACTATAGCTGAAGAAGTGATCTTTGTTTAGGCTGCATGTGGAAGAATAGTAAGGGCAACACGTTTCTAAATTTAACTTTTGGAATTTTTCAGTTACATTTGACTTTCTAGATAAAAGTAAGTCTTCACTGTTGCAATAAATAAAGATAATGTTAAAAGGAAGGCGAATGAAGTCATAAGACATCAAAGTCCTTAGAAAAGTTAGAGCACATCTGGGGGTGGCATGGGTATTACTGGGGGTAGGTGCATGCGAGTCCCTTCCTAAGTGGCTGGCGCTCCTTAAGAACTTGGAGCTAAAGGACCAAGTCTACCACTCTCATTATTCAGATAAGCAAACGGAGGCAGGAATGGCAAACTTAGCGTGCATGCATATATGCGTGGAAGGATTTACCAAAAGTGTAAAGAAAGCAGCTACTTGCAGTGCAGAGTAACCAAAAGACGTTCCCTGATACCACACAGTTTTAGTTACGTAATACAAAATTATGTTCGTACCCTTGTTTCAAAGGCCTTTTCTAATAGTCTCTTATGAATGGCTCTATTCTGCTCCTGAGGATTTTATATCCTGGTTCCAAAAAATAAAACTAAATTGAGGAAAGGCATATCCCTAATCATTGCACTTCTATTATTTATTCTAAAAACATTTATTTGAAATTATTCCAGGGCTTGACAATTTAATGGATTGGAAGCTCAAACCGCATCACTTTAACGGACTTCCCCACAGCCCACAGTGTCTCTCTCTCTGCCGTATCCTAGAAGCGGCCAGTCCGCTGTTTTCAGCACTAAGGAACTCTCTGGGAGCCAACCACGCTGCTTCTGGGCAGACCTGAGGATATTTAACGCCACAGGCATTTTTGCCTTTATTTTTGTGTGCCTGGGACTCACACGAAACACCAGCTGGATGAGGCGGGGCTCGGCCCGGAGTGGCTGGCCATCCAACAAGCACCTGTCGCCACCCCTTTACCTGTTTGCAAGACCACGGTTCTCTCTTCTCCATCCAGAGGCACAATCCTGAAGTGATAGACGGTTCCCGCTTGCAGGTCCTTGGGGTTGCATTCATAGGTGGTGTTGTCTAGCCTCACGGGGTGGCACCTCGGGAACTCCAATGTGTCATTGCTGTAGATGAGGCTGAAGTTGCAGGGCGGCCCCAGAGTTCTCCACCGGAGAGACGCGGCCCGGCTGGAGACCTGGGACTCGGTCACCGTGAAGTTACACCCCGCCGGCTCGCCGAGCCCGGTCTGCAAAGGAACCAGAGACAGCAGCTGAAGCCCGCCTGGCCCCCAGCCGCGGCGCACCTCGCAGGGACACCGCCGGTGGGGGAGCTGGTGGCAACTGCCTCCCAGCGGCTCCCTTCCCCAGAGCAGCAGGAGGAAAAAAAGTGGCTTTTTTTTGCCTTTGACAGTCCGGCTGGAGGCTCAGAGGAGCATCATTCAGCCACCTCCCTCCCCAAACAGGAGCGAGGAGACGAGAAGGTGGAGTGCGCGGGAGCGCGGTCCTGCGGCGCGGATGGCTCCACTCACCTGCAGCAGGCTCAGCGCGGTGCACAGGGCCAGCCCGGCTCCCCGGCTCAGCATCGCGCCCCGGGGCCGGGGCCTCCCACCCTGCCTCCGCCGAGCGGCTGCGGTGCCCGGGGCCCCGACGGCTGCGCTGGGGGCCACCTGTTGCGCGCGCTCAGGGCGCCGGGCGGGCGCAGGGCGCTTCCCTCGGGGCGGGCGACGCGCGGGGGCTGCGGCGGCCGCCGCTGCTGCTTCTGTGGCTGCCGCGCCGGGCGGGCTGCGGACGCGAGAGGCGGCGGGGGCCGGCAGCGCGCCGCCCTTCCCACGCTGCCATTCTGACCCGCTCTGCCTCGCCCCGCGCCCCGGCCGCGGACTTCCGCAATCAAAAGGCAATTTCCTCGTCTCCCGGCAAAGGAACAATGCGCCCGCGAGGGAGGGCGCCCAGCGGGGCCAACGCCTGCGGCTGCCAAGGGCGCTCGAGGCGGGCCAAGCTGCCCCCCTCCGCTTCCCCCCCTGCCCCGCGCCGCCCTCCCCACGGCTAGGGGTCCTGCCTGGATCCCAGGAGCACTGCTTCCTCCTCCTCCTTCCCCTCCCCCCGACTTTCACTTTCCCCCACTCTGGGGTCCCCAACCCCGCCGCCTTAGCCACAGTCAGCACTTGCTCCCTCTCACTTTCCAGCCCCCGACCCCTGCCCCTTCCTCCCTCCACGCCCAGTGCCTCCCCCTCCCTGTCTTCCTTCCGATCTTCCTCATCTGCTTTCTCCAGGGCCTCTTTTGCCCGGGGTTAAACTTAACCGCGACAGGAATTCCCGGGGTCATTTACACCCTCCTAAAGGCTTTTATTAGAGTGCCCTTGCCCTTCCCACCTCAGCGCATTCATCAGTCCGACGCGCATCTTCTGACACCAGCAAGAGAAAAAGACCCCCCAAGGATCTTGTCCATTGTCAACGTGACCTTTATTTTTTTTCCTCTGCCGTTCACTTTCCCCTTCCTCTTAGGTAGAGGTCTGTGTCCTCCCGAAATTTATGCAACTGGTGCTAACCAAGAACAGATATCGCTGCCAATTGCTCAACCCACCGGCAAAGCAGTTTCACCACTGATCACCCAGTAGTTAAAGCCATTTCATCCATAAACGTCCAAGGAATATAAGAAAGAAATATAAACTCTTGCTTGCGGAAGACACTACTGATGGCTCAGCTCCCCCACATATAACAAAAAAAAAAAAAAAAAAAGAAAGAAATTTATTCACTTTTCAGGACTGACTATATGCTTTTTAGCAACTGTCTCAGTATCTGAATGATCGTGTATCTGAAAATGGATTTTACAACAGTTCCCAATAACCAAAGAGCAAAAATGTTTAATTGTACAGTTAATTAACAGGTGGTAACAACGTAATATTGCAATAGCCTTTATAGTGTTTGAATGCTTTTTTTGGGGGGGGGGCGGTGCCATCCCTAATAGCTGTCAAAAGAGATGAGATTTCACATTTTAATTTTTCAAATCAGAATACTCTAGGGCTAATCAATGAAAAAGATGACACATGCCCTTCTTTTCAAATAAATTATATACACAGAAAGCTATAGTATTGGCTACTCTATCGACTGCTAACTACTTTGAAGAAACGCAGGAAAAAGTAAAAATTATTTAAATTATTTTAGGAAACGTGTGTGTGTGTTTAATCTCTTAATGAAAACATGAAATTTTTACTCCTTCAGAGATCCTAGGGCTTTCCTCTGCAGTCAGACCAAAGATTTCCAATCTCCTTTGAGTTAACAAGCACTCAAAGGTCAAACTTAAAGCATGTGTGTATTTTTGGGAAAACCGAAGCTTTGCTATCTCGCTGCTCAGGTCATTTGTCTGAGAGAAGTGCCTTTTCTCTCCATATTTTGCCCCTAAGTTCAAGGGCTTTCCCAGCCCAGCATGCCTTCCTGCACCACCAGAAACCGCACTCTCCTGCCGCCCTCACACACTGCAAGCCTCCTGGCTGCCTCCAGCCTTTACAGGGGTCTTTCTTCAGCTCTTTTTGTGCTGTATTCAGAGAACAATATGCTTTCCTCATCTGTAAAACTGGAATAATACCTATTCTAAATATTTCCCAGAGCCGTTACGAAGAATAAATAGATCACGTATGTTAAAGCACCTTTGCAAACTCTAATACGTTGTACAAGTGTCAGGTGCCTATCTGCACCCAGATCAGCCTTTTTGCTCTTTTTAAAATTTATTCTTCACATAGGTTGTGCTTTCCTAACTTCTACTGCTCATTCCTGTGGTTTATGAAATTTTCTCATAAATTGTTCCTCAGATTTGGAATCTTCTCACCAAGTAGATCCTGTATGCTATAAGTTTTCCCAGGCATCTTTGTTGTTGTTGTTGTTTCTGCTATTATCTTTATTTTACTAAATTTTAAAAATTCTTTATTGCTTAAATTATTATATATGAATCCTCTCCCCCCCATTGACCTCTTCCCACTCATTCTCACCTCCTCAGCACATGCCCTCACCCCACCCTACTGACTATGTCCATGGGTTATGCTTATATGCATGCACACAAGTCCTATGGTTGATCTCTCACCCTCATCCCTCCCCCTCCCCCCGTCTTCCTCCTGAGATTGGATAGTTTGTTTGATGCTTCTGTGTCTATGTCTCTGGATCTATTTTAGTTCTGCAGTTTATGTTGTTCATTATATTCCACAAATGAGTGAGATCATATGATATTTATTTTTCTCCAACTGACTTATTTTGCTTAGCATAATGCTCTCCATGTCTATCCATGCTGTTGCAAATGGTAAGAGTTCTTTCTTTTTTACGGCAGCATAGTATTCCACTGTGTAGATGTACCAGAGTTTTCTAATCCACTCATCTGCTGATGGGCACTTAGGCTGTTTCCAGATCTTAGCTATGGTGAATTGTGCTGCTATGAACATAGGGGCGCATATGTCCTTTCTGATTGGTGTTTCTAGTTTCTTGGGATATATTCCCAGAAGTGGGATCATCGGGTCAAAAAAAAAAAACCACCAAGCATCTTTTTAAAAACAAAAACCAAAAACACTACATGCCAACAACCTTATAAGTTAATTTTTAAGTTACTTTCATTTCCAGTAGACTATGTAACAATCCTTTCTTATAATCCTTCCTTTTGTGCAGGCAAATGCACCAAGAAGGCAACATTGGAAGAGGACTAACCAAGCAAGTAATGGAAAAGGTTCCTCACAACATTTTTGATGCTTCCACGTTCTGTATTACTAACAGTGAGCTGCTAATAATGCCTTGGGAATAGGAAATTGGAAAAGAAGGAATGCCTTCTTTATATGCACTTATTTGATTTTTGAGAGACACATATATTTAGAATCATGTGCTGTCCTTTATTTTAATGTCAATTTTATGAAGATCATAGCAATGCATGTAGGAAAGGACCAGTAGTCACAGACATTTCTTTTCCAAAGTTATGTAACTCCTAGTATGCCAGTTCTTTTTACTTTCTTTTTTTGGGGGTAGGGGCCGGTGCGTGGATTTTAATGCTCACACAGAGTGCCCCAAAAGTTAGTGGGTCCTAAATAACTCATAAAAAGTAATATATAAAATGACGAGGGAAAGTTTAAATTCAGGATACTATTGTTACATTTTTCCTTTTAAAAGCATTTACACTAATATTAAAAATTAGAATTATAAGGGATTCAAGGCAACATGCGGAGGCCAGATACCATCTTTTCTACAAGTTCATTTGAAACTACTGTACAGAGTGTAAATAAATCGAATCCTTTTTTCCTTTGCTCTCATCTTTGTTTGGAATTCCTCAACTTCGTTTGAACCTATTTATCCTATGTAATGACACTACATTTGCTTTAGAAGTTACTGCATTCCAGGAATTTGGGATCAGCCACCCAGTAACTTTTCAGGGGATGATCTCTCCTCTTTGCCACTAGGAAATCTTTCCCAGACTGCATGGGAAAGGTGGGGCTGCTTTTGATTAGATATGACTGAACAAACAGCTGCCTTTTAAGCAAGTTGTCACAGCAATCCTATCTAATAAAAAGGGAATATGCAAATTGACAGTCACACCACCACAAAGATGGTGGTGCCCAGTCCCCTCAGCCCCTCTGGAGTCCCCCAGTCCTTTCAGCCCTGCTGGGAGGGTGGGGTAGAAGGTGCATGGTGTGGCTGGACCCGCCCTTAGCCCCCCAGCCACCTAGGGCCAGCCTAAGGTGCAGGCACGCCTCAGATGTTGGCTGCCTAGCCACCCAGGGTGGGCTGAGGCACAGGCAAGACTCATATGGTGGCTGTCCAGCCGCCCAGGGCCACCCAAGGCTCAGGTAACCAGGGCAGGCCAAGGCTTGCACTACCAGCAGTGGCAGCAGCAGAGGTGTGATGGGGGCATTGCCTTCCCCTGATCACTGAGCTGCCTCCCATTCCTGAGGGCTCCCAGGGGAGCAGACCAGGGTGAGGGACCCCCCCCTCCCCGCCCCTTCAGTGCATGAATTTTCATGCACTGGGCCTCTAGTCAATGAATAATTGTTACAATTTACATATTCATTAATAATGAATTCATGGATGAAAGCATGGCTCTTGTCACATTAAGAATATAGATGTCAAATGATATGACAGTTTAGGGGCCACACTTTGAGACCAAGTACTTCATTCAGATCAGGGTTTGGGCTAGGGGTGGGAAGGCTGTGGGGATGAGAGAAGAGCAGAGCAGATTGGTAATGGTGATTGGTTAATTCAGACACCTCACCCATGACCTGAAATTTCCTTTGTGACTTGGCCCCTGTCCATCTCTTGCCTCCCTCCTGCTTGCTCTCAATGCTTCAGTAGCCTGGGTCTGATAATTCCCTGTTTATTCAGCAAATACTGACTGAGCATTAGCTGTCAGACTCTAGTTCCGGTTTTGGTGACACCCTCATGGAGCCAACTTTTTCCTGCCCCCAGGCCTTTGTGCCTGCTGTTTCATCTTCTTGTACCACTCTTCCCCAGGTGCTCTGCTTGGCTATCTTCCTTTCCACATTTAGGTCTCAGCTTAAACACATCTGTGGGGGGCCAGGCCCCTTCTGACCTCACAAGGAAAAAGTGTCCTTTTGTCAGTTTTCATTTCAGTAACCCATTTGTTTTATTCAGAACATTAATGACACTATCTGGCTTCCCAGGGCATATGAGGAATTCCCTTAGGACAGAGTCTTTTTTGTCTTGTTCTTTTCGCACAAAGCTTGGCATAAAAGTACAGCTTCAACAAATATTTGTGGAATGAATGGATAAATGAATAAATGAATCTTTGTAAGTTGCTCAGTAAATATTGTTATGTGAATAAATACTCTGAACAAGTCCTTCTAAACATATTCCATCTGGATGCCTCAGATATCATCTTGGAAGGGACGATGGGAAAGAGAAGAGAAGAAAAGAAGAGGGAAGGGCAAAGGAAGAAAAACACCACAAGGTTGATTTTTGAAGAGAAAGGGAAAGAGATGGAAAATTATCTGAGTGGGAGGGAAAATTAAAGGAGGAGAAGGAGAAAAGGAGAGAGGGACAATTTAGGACAATTGTTCCCAAAGAGTGGCATCAGCATCATCTGAGCACTTGCTAGAAGTATAAACTCGAGGGTTCTGCCAGCTTTGAGGAATCAGAAATGCTGAGGTGGGTCAAATAATCTGTTTTCTGTTTGTTGTTTGTCTTAACAAGCCTTTCTGCTCTAGCTGGTGAGAAAGAACTACACAAGTTCTAACAAAAGTCTTAGGTTGTCAATCCCCCTACCCAAAACCTTGCACCAGACATCTATATATATAAAAGCCTAAGTGACTATTACGACCGAATGACTGGAATGACTGGTGGAGTAGTTGACATGATGCCCACTGACAACCAGGGGGCAGATGCTCAATGTGGCCAGTGTGCTCTCATAGCCAACCTCCTATGCCCCCCTCCCCCATAGGCCTTGATCATCAGCCAGGCCAAGGGACTGCACCCATACATGAATTCGTGCACTGCGCCTCTAATCATTTTATATTAAAGAGAGTAATGATAGTTTATTCTTCTTGTTCTTTTAAATTTCACTGAGATCTCTCTGGTTATAAGAAGCTATGTCAGTAAATTAGAAGATCTTGAACAATTTTAAGAATGTGTCAAATAAGTAAACTGGTGACATAAAACGTAGTATTTTATATAAGACAGGATATATATGTATATATATAAACTTATATAATCCTTATTCATGTTATATAACATATATTATGCACATAAAATATATTTATAATATAATATGCACATTTTGATATTTATAACTCCTCAATAAAAAATAAACTGCAGATGCTAAAGGAAAAAGGATCAGTATACAGCAAACTTAATAAATGTTAGATGAGAGGCCAATTCTGATGCCTTTTCCTCTGAGGAAGAGGAAATACTTGGTGATGCAACTTTCATGTGTGTTTCCCCCAGATATTTTTTTAAAAGAAGAAGGCCAAGCAATCAGGGATTATGTCAACTAAAACATCATTACAATCTGTCAAATCAGTTTCTAAGTTTTAATTTGAACTGGCTCAACAGTAAATTACAGCAAAAGTGAATAGAAATTTAACCTGCAGCAGGGGTCATGTGTTTTAAAAGAGGTGTATCAAAATTTGAGGTAAGATCATTTTGATAAATATTTTTAAACAATAACTGTAACCATCTTCTTCTGCTTAGAGATGCCATTTTGGGACACTTACATTTGAAGCAGTCTTTCTAGCTTCCTAGGTCATAACTTTCCTAGGTCATAGGTCTCCAGAAAAGTGGAAATAATGAAGACATTTAAGGGGGCAGTTGCAAAGATTAAATGAGAAGGTGCATATTATATGTATAACAGTTTTTGGCTAAAGGACTCAACAAATGTAAGACACTATGATTTTTAGTGATAATGATAGTATAGAATGCTGAGCAACCAGTAATGCCAGAGAATGGCAAAGTCCACAGAGGAGAATGTCTTTCTGAGAAGATCCAAGTGGTAAGTTGTCATTGCTTTCAATCTCATACCCAAGAGAATCTTTTCAGTAGATCAGCACAAACCACATTTGGCATTTAATGGCTGCTCCGACTTTTGGCCTTTGCCAAGATTTGTTTTAAATCCTGGAAGGGAGGAGCTGGGAGTACCGGATATGTCTCTAATAGTAGGCTCCACCCTCCCTCCCAGGCACATCTCTAAGGTTTCCTGATATTTTTTTCTACACCAATTTCTTACCCTTTTCCCCTCCACCATTTTTTTTTTTTTTAAAATCTGGAGGAAACGGGCCTTGCAGAGCTTCTGTCATAGTTTTTTAATCATATCCTAACAATTACTTAAAACCAGACTACCTGCCTTTTCAATCTCAAGCACCTCTGCTGCACCTTCATTCCTACATGCCAACCCCTGTTGTCCCACCCTGGGAAATGAGTCTCCTTGCAAATGCACCAAGTCAAGGCATTGATGCTTCCGGTGGGGCTGTTTGCAGGGGCAAAGCTATTATACGTTAAGGTTTCAGGAGCCAGGTCATGATTTTCATGAATATTCAAACCCTAAGATAGTAGGTAAAATAAAACATGGCTAATCCTGGCTTTAAGAAAAAAGGAACAGAAACAAACAAACAAAAATAATCATCCCTTCATCCTCCTTAAAAAGTAATGATTGGGGAGTAATAACTCTTTTGCCTTCTTTGTTCATATGTCGTGTTTGCTAGAACCTTATTTCCTGTGAATTTTCTGGAGGTTGCACACAGAACTCACTCTCTGGCTAGTACAGGTGCCTCTTCTTGTGTTTATGGTGTAATCTTAACATTGTTTTTAAAAATTAGAATAAGTAAGTAATGTTGAGAAAATAGATTTTTACATGTAAAAACGTCTGGATTTTGCCTTTAAAAAAATATCAAAAGCTGGAGTCTTGTCGGACCCACATTCTGCCTGCCTCATTCACGCTGCTCCCATCCCACCTTCCCTGCAAAAGAGGCAGACAACGAGCATCTCAAAGTCCTTGGATCAAAGTGGAAGATCAAAGAATCTTATCACGTTTTTAAAAAATGTAATGATAAGAAACCTCAGATAGACTATAAACCTCTTAAAGGAAGGAGTCCTGTCTCTTCATTATCTCCCCCACATCCTCAGGTTCTCAAGACTTCTCGGCTACTTCTGTACTGACAGAGTAAACATTCACACCCCCACCACTAAACAAGGGCATAGCTAAGTTCTTGTAAACCTGAAACAAAACTGTGTTCTTCAGCTGCTCCAATGCAGACCTGGAACCCTGAGCATCACGGAATCCAAGGATAGCTAGCATCTAAGCCTTGGGAGAAACTAGTGCCCAAGCAGCCCCTGCTCCAAATGGACAGATGGTGACTCCACAGAGGAGCTAATCCTTCTCCAATAAATCCAGATGCCACCTGGTTAGGGCCACTAAAGTCAAAACTCTTAGCAAAGCACACTCTTTTGGTACCTTCTCCACAGATCTGTGGTTCTGGGCTATGAGCAAACATAAATGGTCACAGATACACAGATGAAGGGCAGGCACCCAGTAAAACTGCACACAGAGGGTGTGCTCACTGGCCCAGATCTATCAGAGATTCAAAGCAGAAGAATTCTGATGAACAAACAAGTGCCTGCCGTGTACCTCCAAACAGAACATTCTCCAGTGGGCACCTCATCTGGATTTAGCCATGGTAACATTCTGTTGCCAGATCCCCCAAAGTGTAGGAAGAATGGAAAAGATTTTTACTTCAAAGATGCTCCTGGACTTCATAGCATTTCTCCTTTCAGTTACTTTTCACCATGTTCCACAATAACTGGGTTTCAAAGCTGTTGTTCTGTTCGTGGGATATGCGTGTGCAACGGAGAAGTAGCTGGGCTAAGTGACCAAGATGGAAAGGACTGGGCCATCTCTTCCAAGGCAGTTTCCTTATCTTATCTCATATCTTCATACTTATCAGCTGCCTCCTCAGCCAGTGCTGATCCTTGCCTTTATAGCATTTTCTTGCAAATTAATCCTTTCTCTCTTCCTGTTCATTCTCCTTCCACCTCACCCTCTTTCCCCTGGTCCTTGAAGACAGACAGGTCTTCCTCTGAGCCACTGGACTGTCCCTAATCCTTTGAATCCCACCCTCTTAAAGCCCTTCCGCAAACTACTCTTTTTATTTTTTTAAAATTTTGTTTTATTGCTTAAAGTATTACAGAGTGTTAACGAACTACTCTTTTTATTTGATATTTTTCTTTTGTTTTAAAATAATTTCAAACTTACAGATAAGTTAAGGAATTGTGCAGAGTGTTTCCATATACCCTTATCCAGACTCACTAGTTTTTAAAAAATATTTTGCCATATTTATCACTTTCTTTCTCCCCATGTATACTATGCTTACCTGCACCATTTCAGTGTAGGCTGCATATGCTTGGAATTAAATGTGTAATCTTAGTAAAGTTAATCAAATTCAGGCAATTCAAAATTGACGCTTTAAGCAACAATCAGCATTTCAATTTTGTCAATCATCTCAATAATGTCCTGTCTGCATTTTTCCCCCCTCTAATAAGCACCGAACTCAGAGTCCTGCATTGCATTTAGTCATCAGATCTCTTAATCTTCTTGAATCTGGAACAATTCCTCAGCCTTTTGAAATGATCTTTTTGACAGCGATCTTTGAGAATGACACAGGTTGTTTATTTCCATAGTTTCCTCCTCCAAGTTCGCATGTCCACCATTCCCTGTGATTACATTCGGGTTACACATCTGATCTCCAGCAGGACTTGACTTCTCTTGCATTCAATGTTTTCCCTAACAAGCTGGTTATTCAATTATTCTCTAAGGGAGGGCAGATCTCATTGGACATTAGAATCAATGGGGAGATTTTTATACTCTGGTGTTGAGGTCCTACCTCAGTAAATTCTGATTCAGGAGGTTGGAGGCAGAAAGTTAGAAACTGTATCTTTAAAACGCTTCCCAGATAATTCTGATGTGTGTATAAGGCCAGGGCAGAGGGCCATAGACTTCCTGTCTCAATTAGCATATCCTGCCTTCTCTTCCCTTTGATCTCTTCCCTTTCCTTTGCCATTCTTTCTGTCCAGCACATCAACCTTCACCTGCCCAGGGAACCCCGTGTGCCAGAGAGCCAGCGGAGGGTTAAAGAACCCACTTCAATGCACACGTTCTATTTCATACTGCATTTTATGTGCATGTGATTTATATTATGACACCCTGTGAACACAGTCTTTTTTTGTGCATAAAATGGAAGATAGTGCAAATCACTCATAATTAAAACAAAATGAAAGAAAGTAGAAGTCCTTGGAATTTTAAAGCTGGAGAGGGTCGAGTGACTTGTAAACCAGTATGCTATTGGCATATGGTAACCCACTTGGCAAACCAAGAAAACTACAGTCCTTTGCCCAAATTAGGCTTGAATGATGCTAATTATAAGTGAGGGTCTTCAGCAGTACATCCTTCCCATAGTGTATTACTCCCTTGCATGGCCTTTTCACACGGTCGGCAGTCTCAACATCCCTTACATTTTATTCCATTCACACTAGACAATCTAAGAGTCCTTGCTCATGAGGAATGATTAGGGGATTTTATTTTTAAAATTTGTGTTATTTATTATTATTATTATTATTATTATTATTATTATTATTATTTTCAGCTACGTCTTTGCACTTTCTCCTTCCCTGTGTTTGTCTCCATAACGGGGCATATTGTTTCACCTTCAGTTCTGACCACAGGACAGTGGTGCGATGGGCAGACTCTCCTGTATACTTTAAGTAACACAATGAAGGAGGTTACCCCAGAATTGAGGAGTGGGGCAAGGGAGGGTTTTCTGCATTTGCCTTATCACTTTTTTTGGAGGCTCCCATGGGCCCTTCTTTGAAGGCCAAATGGAAGGAAGCACAGAACGGTGAAACCCAGACCAGCACCACAATGGCTATTCATAAACTGAGGAAATGCAATCCCTCTCCCAGGCCAGGGTCGGGGCAGGGTGGGGAAGGGAAGAAAGAGGTGTGTCTCCAAACAAGATTTAGGGATGTCGAGCAGAATTAGAGCCAGCCAGCAACATTTTAAATGCTTGTTCAATGTTTTATCCTTCTGAAAGCACTTTCACATAATATTGTGGTTCTCACAACCACCCCATGGAGTCAGCAGGTTAGAGATGATGGCACAAACAGAGAAGTTAGCATTAATTGGTAACATTATTGAATACTGGTCTTATATAGCCAATGTACTGAGCATCTTGCTTAATCAGATTTTAATCCTCACAGCTATCTCATGAGGCACAGAAAGCACCCTTAATTATCCTTATTTTAAAGAGGAAGCAAGTATGACTTGAGCTGAGTAACTATCTTTTTTCTGCCAAGGACCAGTTGGCTTTTTGTAATATCATTTGAGGGCCATATAAATTTATCAACTTAAAAATTAGCCTGCAAAATATATATATATATTCAAATATTTAATTAACTCACCCTTAATGCTTTGGCAGGGCCCTTATACTGCCTTCGGGTCCGATGTTCCCACCTCTGAACTAGGAGATGATATTACTAGGATTTAAACTAGGTTTCTCTGATACCAGAGCCCTAGCTCTTTACCATTTCCTCCAAGGTCACTTGGCAGAGAGGGGACCTAGATTGGAGGCTCATCGGGTTTTGAAGCTGAAGTGAGGTGCAGGGCCCATCCTCCCCCTCTTTGGAGGCCACTTTTCCACCTTTAACTCTTTCTCCTACACCATCACTCATGTGCTCCAACAGATGGACTTCCTGGCCTGTCTCACCTTGCCCACAGAAAATGGTTGGTCTATGCAGGACACGTTCTGACACCTACATCTGGCCTGATCTGCAACAGGGCCAGAGCATAAGGACACGGTATACTTTCACTTAGGTGGCATACAAGGATACTGGCTGACTGGGTGCTGAAATCAGTCCATGTTCCACTACCAAGGCCTGTGCATTCATGGTGGGACTATGTGCCTAAAAACATCTTTTTCTAAGTAACACAAAGACCTAGCAACAGTTCCCTATCTTCCTAGGCTCCACTTACTCAACCTGAGCCCCATTTCTTAAAGAATGTGCACTCTAGAAAGTAATTGCAGGAGACTGTAGTAAGATACATGAATTTCTGATATTTGATTATTTAAACTTTATAGCATTACCCTCTTCATCCTATCTAATAAAAGAGTAATATGCAAATTAGGTGTCACTCTGTGACAAACATGGCCACCCCCATGGCCACAAGATGGTGGCACCCAGTCTGGTTCAGCCCCACCACTGAAGTGGTCAGGTCTGTTTGCCAGGCAGGCGGTGGGGGAGGCGGGGGGCCTGAGGGGCAGAACAGGCGTTCAGAGGGGGCTGGGGGCCCCCTGCCCAGACCAGAAGCCTTCACCAGAGGCCTCAGGCATGGGCAAGGGTGGAGCCAGTGATCGGAGGGCACAGGGGTAGAGCCGGTGATCAGAGGGGTATGAAGGTGCCCTACCCAGGCATAAGGCCTGGGACAGAAGTCTCAGGCATTGGCAGAGACAAGGTCGGAGATTGCAGGGGCCTGGGCACTGGTGGAGCTGGCAAAGCAGGGGTCTGGGGGTCCCCTACCCAGGCCTGTAGCCTTGGCCAGAGGTTATAGGCCTGGGCAGGGGTGGAGCTAGGATTGGAGGGGCAGAGGTGGAACCAGTGATCAGAGTGAACTACAGAGGAAACACCTTTTCTGATCGCTCATTGGCTAAGCTCCCTGTATGCCACTGCTAATATTCTTAGTAACTTGGGTAATAAGAATCCCTAAAGGCAATCTAGGGTTTTTCCACCACACTCCTGGAGAAAAAAAAATGAAGGTCCACTGCTGGAGGGCTAAGAAATGTCATATCCTGCCCTAGCCAGTTTGACTCAGTGCATAATGCCTCAGCCTGCTGATTGCAGGGTCTGGGTTCAATTCTGACCAGGTTGTACCTAGGTTGCAGGCTCCTCCCTGGCTGGGGCCCAGGTCAGGGCATATGCAGGAGGCAACCAATCAAAGTGTTCTTCTCACTTTGATGCTTCTCTCTGTTTTTCCCTTCTCTTCCACATTCTCTAAAAATCAATGGAAACATATCTTCAGGTGAGGATAAAAAAAAAAAGAAAAGAAAAGAAAGAAATGTCATATCCTATGAAAGACACATCTTGAAAATGCCGAAAGAAAGTTGTTATTTCTTCATGGTGAAGGGCCTGGAGTCCATGTTGATGAAAACACCTTGGTGGCTGTGGTGACTGAAGTGGCTGCAGCAATGGGGTGATGGGTCTGGTGGCTTCCACTGATTAGCCTGGTTGCCTCCCATAAAGGGAGGCCAGACTGCAGTTTAGGCCCGCACCCCAAGGGGAGCAGAGAGCAGGCCTAAGCTGTTAGTAGGACACTCCCTGAGGGCTCCCAATATGTGAGAAGTGGCAGGCTGGGCTGATGACCCCCCCCCAGTGCACGAATTTATGCACCGGGCCCCTAGTCCTTTCATAATCTAATAACACAAAAAGTACCCTCAATGTTACGTAAAGTAACTAAGCCATTAGAAGTCCATGGAGGAGATATTGTGGGTCTGGGACCAAATTTATCTAGATTAGTGGCTCTCAAATTTAAAAATGCATCGGTGTGACTTGGAGGGCTTGTTACAACACAGTTGCTGAGCTCTGTACACAGCATTTCTGATTCAGTAGGGCTAAGGTGGAGCCCAACTGTTGCATTTTTAACAAGTTCTGGCTCTGGGGTTCATGCTTTGAGAACTACTGATCTATATACTTCTTGACTCATACTACAGACAAGCTTCTTGTTCCACCAACTTTGTACATGTAAAGACATACACAGCCACATTATACTCTTACATGGTAACAATAAGAACAGAAGCTAACAGTAATTAAACTCTATTTTCCAGGCACATGCTATGTGTTAGTTCATGTTGAGGATGAGAGAATGAGAGGGTGAAAGAGAGAGGAGAGAAATTTTTGAAGCCAAGTATTGGCCTAGATTTACAACCTTCCAAAGATAGATCTCTAACACCGCAGGTAAAGATGTGAGGAAAGAGGTTAAAGGAGAAAAATAGGGAAAACTCTGCTATAAAAAGAGTCATCTTAGGAAAACTTTGTATTAGCATTAATGAGTGATTGCTTGCTTGCTGGAAGCCAATCATTGTTTTAATAATAGAGAGCCATGGACAGGGAATTTGGAGGGCTGGTCAGCCTTAATTGCTCTAAAGGGTCAGAGCTAATTACTAGATATTGGTAGTTGAAGAAGTCCCCAACTGTTAGTCCTAAATTCACTGATTGGCTTTTATTGGAGTTTCCCGCCTAGGAGATATGGGTGTGTCCTACAGTTTTAATCCTAGTAAAAGGGATGGAAAAGCCAGAGCGAGTAGTCCTTCCACTAGAGTTGGAACTACCGCCTGGCCCCCATTTCCCAAATTAAATGTTTTCTAGGTCTCTTTTTATTTGTGTGCGGCCTTCTGCAGAACCCGAACCCTGAAGTGGAACCCTGAATCACGCAGGACGTCAAAGGGGCTTCCACAATTGCTGGGTTCCAAATTGTGTTCTCCTTGGCATTTACCTTCATTAACAGGAGCTTTATGTAAGAGACTGTGACCGTGTGTACAGGTGTGTGTGTGTGTCCTCTTATTGCTTTGCTATTCTCTAATCACACAACTTGGGGAAAGTTCTTAACCTCTTTAAGTTTCATGCATCTTATCTGTGAAATACTAATAACACCAATACCACTAATAGTATTGCAACGGTGGGTTGTTTGATGCTCACAGACGGCTCCCTCCCAATATCTATGGCCCTTGCCATGGGGTTTTGCAGTTCTTCCCATCAAGAGGTAGAGTTCCTACCACCTCATGGCCCAGCTGGCACACAGAGGTTTTCTTTTTACACAGCTCCAAGCAATGAAGTCACATGGTTTTATTTCTCTCTTATACCCTTCGGGGTGTGGAGGCCGAGTACCTTTCAAAGTTACTTTCCATTACCAGAGGGTAAGGGAAGTGGGTGTAGGAAGTAGAAGACGGTATAGGGAGGGTAAATGGTAGGAGACTTGACTTGGGTGGTGAACACACAATACAATATACAGACGATGCATATAGAATTGTACACCTGAAACCTATGTAATTTTATTAACCAGTTGCTCCAATAAAAAAGAAAAATGAAATAGAAAAAACAAATAAGTAAATAATCCTATCAAGAGTAAAACAAAAACAAAATTACTTTCAAAGGATAGGCATTTTACCTCCCAAGTGACACACTTACTTTTTAAAGTGTCTAACTCACAGCTGTTGCTAGTTGACTGTGATAAAGCAAATTCTTTCACTAAATCAAATAGTGACCAGGCATGGAAGCCTTGACTGAAGTCCTGGAAAACTGCAGTTCTAGAACCTGCCTTTGGAAAGAGCTCGGCTTCTACACACTCCACTTCCCAGGACAGAGTTAAGATTTTGCCTGAGCTCAAGGAAAACAGGAACATGAGATGGTTAGTTGCATAGTCATTCTGATGCCCCTCAGAAAAGGTCATGGATGTTACAGTGGATTCCACTTTAGAAAAGGACTAAACAAACAAACAAACAAACAAACAAAAAACCCCACCGTGTATTTGCCATGACCTGAACTTGCCAACCCAACTGTGGGGGCTGGCTTACCTGAGCTCTGTAACCCAGTGCTGGGTGGGCCCAAAGCTGGCACACCTGCAACTGAGCTCTAGCTGGGTGTCCTGCACTCAGCCCAGCAGAGCCTGGCCACCTCTAGGCTCTCCATATGTTTGTTTTATAATGGTCAAACCTGGACAAAATAGGGAAAAACATTTTTTTCTAAAAGACAGCTCTTTGGTGTTCAGGCATGTATGTTTCCATTGTAGTTTTTATGCAGCATGCTTCTTAGTTGATGCACCTAATTATCCGTGTATATATATATAT
>PVJC01005403.1:12608-59322 GCA_004026665.1 Murina feae | reverse complement strand
CATTTGAGGCACTTGCTCTGTGGTAGGCTTTATGAGAGCTCTTTGTGCCAATATAGACAGATGGAGTTAAAGCTAAGCCTTCCCTTTCCTAGACTCTCTTCTGCTAGACTGACTAGTGCAGATTTGACTGGGATCTGGTCCTTGGGCCAACTACACCAGGATGGTAAGGGAGATAGGTGTCACCAATGGCCAAGGTCTACAAGTAGCCCAGAGTTTTCAGCATCATTCCAAGTAGCCAGTCCTGAGCCTGCATAAGTGGGGCTAGGGTGTGGTTGGATAAGGGAACCTCCTAGAGCCAGAACAGAGGCAGCAAAATAAGAGGTTACACAGTGGCTCTAGTGGCAGTTCAGTGACTCTCCTAGTGTTTAAAACACTAATACGGAATGTGGCCTACAGCTGCAGCTTTCCCTTTCCTGTCTTTCAGAGGGCCACCTTCACCCCCACATGCAAGGCTCCAGAAATCCTTGGAAATGAAGTAAAGAGGGAAGGGAGGGAGAAGAGCAATTGTGGCCAATGCTATGTATGTCTCCCAGGGTGGAACTGCGTAATGCTGGGCGGCAGGTATTATTCCCAGTTGACTAGGAAACTGGCTCCAGGGGATTATGTCTCTTACCCAAGGTCACAGATGGAAATGGCTGAGGTGGGACTCACACCTAGCACTGTTTCTAATGGACAAGAAGAAGCCAAAGGCCAATAGGGCTGAAGTCAGAGGGCATTTCAAGAATAATCAGCAGGCCTTGGAAGGCCTTTGAGGGTGAACTTTTCCTAGTTCCCCACACAGTTGGTGCCAGTTGGCCCACGGCCAGGTCTTCGGGACAGATGGGGTTGAGGTCATGCACTTTGAAAAGATAAGTGGCAGGGGAAGATGAGGGAGAGATCTTTCCTTTGGCTTTCAGCAGCCCTCTGCCCCACCCCAACCCTATCTGAAAATATCCTTCCTGCCTGGTGAGATAAGCATTTAGGAGGCATGATGTTGCCAACAGGGTTTGAGAACACCTCTGCATGGGGTGGGGGTAGAGGTGGGGGGGTAAAGTTAAAAAGAGATGAAAGCTCAGCTTAGAACTAGCATAAGGCCATCTGTGGGTTGAGACTGATGGCAGGAGACTGATGGGGGACAGTCAAGAAAACCCAAGCAAACAGGTGTTGCAGTGCCTGGACTCTAACTATCAGAGCATCATTCCTTTAAGTCCTCAAAGGTGGCCCTAGCCTGTTTTTCTCAGTGGATAGAGCATCAGGAACTAAGGGTCTTGGGTTTGATGCCAATCAAGGGCATGTACCTCGATTACAGGCTCCTCCCCGGCCCAGACTCTGGTCAGGGTGCATGCAGAAGGCAACCAATGTGTTTCTCTCATATCAGTATTACTTTCTGTCTTTCCCTCTTTCTAAAAATCAATGGAAAAATCTTTGGGTGAGGTTTAAAATTAATTAATTAATTAAAAATAAGTCCCAATGGTGTTTAGTTTCCACAAATCTTCTGAGCCTGGGAGAGGGATAATCCTGGAATACTGGCATTGGGAGATAGCACCCTCATCTAACACACTGTTTCTTGACAACACTCTTCCCCTCACTTATTACCAGTCACCTCATCTGTAACATGAACTGTGCAGGCCTAAAGGCTGGGGAATATCTAATGGCACTGGAGATTCCCCAACAAATCACCCCTCCCAAAGCCCTTGTTGACTGTATGCAGGCTGTGGGCTCAGCACGATCATCCATAGCCTTCCTTTATCCTCTCAGGTACCAGACTCCAATTTTCTAGGTGAACAATCTGAGGCTCAGGTATAAGAAGGGGTACTCTAAGGTGTCCAGGAAGAGGAGCAGTCAAGCCCTGTGGGCACTGTTTTGTGCAGTATCCTGGTCAGCTTCAGGCTGCTGCCTTCTTGACAACCGTCACCTCCCCCCCCCCCAAACACACACGTGCACCCTTTGCTATCCCTGCTTTTCCCAATCTCCTCCTCCTATCTAAACTTCACCAGCTCCTGTGACTGCTGCAGCTGCACACGTCTCTCCTGAACTCAGGGCACAGCTGTGATCTGTGCATACAGCACTGAGACCTAATGGAGCACTGCCTCCCTTTTACTTCTGACTTAAATCTCATTCTCTCAGCAGCTCCTTAAGAGCAGGAAATTCCACAGTCTGGCCGCACAGAGGGGACTGGCAGATACAAGCTGGGTTTAGATGTATCAGGTGAGGGTGGAATTAAGCTGGAAAACTCTTGACCCATTTCTTTATCTCACTGAAGTTCAGATTTCCTAGCTGGGACACAAGATGATCCTGTGCATCTCAGGATAAACCTTGAAAGGGGCTATTGCCCCTCATCATGCCCCCTCCCTTCTGGGACTTCACTCAAATTCTGTGCCACTCCTCCCCATAAAATTTCCCAAACAACTAACAAAGTGGGCAGAAGAAACATATTATTGCCAAGAAACATCTGAGGCTAGTAGAGGGGCCAGGAAGGCCCAAGAAAACAGCTGGGACCATGCTCAGAATCCCACTGTTAGAACATGAGTGTGCTCATGAGTCTTCAGTTTCCACAATAGTTTTAAGCCTGGGAGCCGGAACACTTAGTGATATTAGCAGTGGGAGGCAGGGCTCTGGGGTTCTGGTTCCTCTTCTCTACTAACATACTGTGTTTCTTGGCACAATGTCTTCCCCTCTCTGGCCCTCAGTTGCCCAATTTGCAACATAAGGTGTCCAGGGAGATAGTATGGCCTCTTCACACCACTTCCTGGAAGCAAAGAAGAAAAATTACTGTAAAAGTGATGTCAGGGGTGGTGAGAAGGACTCTTCAAAAGGTCTCAAATCCAGGACCATGATGACCAAATGCCTCCACTGGAGCTGCCACATTCCTTCAACCTTCTAACAAAGGGCAAAGCCAATCTCTGGGATTTATGGGCCCCTGTAGATAGGCTCCACCTGTTCCCAGACACTGTGGGGATAGAGCCTGCCTGCATGGTTTGAGACACTGGAAGAGAGTCTACTAGTCCATCCTTAGGCCCAACTAGCCTACCTAGGGAGCTTCAGACTGAGGAAAGCTGAACTTATAGCCCCCAATCTAGATGGAAAAGGGAATAAGATTCCTCAGGGGTATCTGGGCAGGAAGAGCTATGCTGAGTGCTCTGTGCCCCAGGGAAGGATGCTGAGGGAGCCTAGAAATGGAGAAAGGAACCAAGAGTTTTATCTTGGCTCCACCACTTACCTACCTGGCTGACTGCAGAAAGTCACTTCACCTCTTTGAGTTTGTTGCCTAATCTATAAAATGAGTAAATGACACACACAGTGCCTGGTACATGGCAAATTCTGGAGGAACTGTTACTGTAGACAGTCAGGGAGCACCGGGGAGTCTCCCACATTGGCCAAATGGTGCAGGGAGAGGTATTTACACTGAGCTCACCAAAGGCTAGAAATGACCATACTTATAGAATTCCTTCAACCTCACATTCTTAAGTCCTGGACTAGACATAGATGAGAGGGAAGAGCCCACAGTAGGGGCGCCTAGATCAGATAGGGAGGGCTAAGGGATGCTGTAGACAGAGATCCCAGAGAAAGAGTGTCATATTGACATGTAGTGTGCTGAAAGAGGCCAGAGAAGAGGTATGGTGGCAGGGAAGGACTGGGGAAAACTGGTACTGAACCTCAGGTTCCCTGTCCTGCCACTCTGCAGCTTCCTCACACAGACACCCTAAATGCCTAAGTTGGGAGAGAGGGAAGCAGTCTATCCATTTAGCTGTCCTATCACTGGCTCAGCAGCCCCATATCCTGGGGTAGCCACTTTGCCAGGCTCTGAGGATGTCATTGATATTTCCACATGCCATCATCTCCTAACTGTGACCCACCTAACTAGCCAGTGGGCACCAAAGCGGTACTGGGAGCCCACTGGAACGCTGAACATTGAAAAGGTCAGGTGGCAAAAAAGTCCTATAGTGGGTATCACCAGTAGGCTCTGATAGGCAGTCTTCTCCTCCCATCACAGCTCCCCCATACGCTGGTGACCTCAGGGGAGGATAAGACATGAGGAGTGGCCCCACCTGTGCCCATGGCTGGGACAGGGACCAAAATCAGGGAAGCAGTCATCCCTGCGCCCACCCAACAAATACACATACACAACCTCCAGGGCTCTGAGTGTGAGGAGGGAAGCCACATCCACTTAGGGCCACTGTGGGATATTGGGGAGCCATTCTTCATATCACCCAAGTGGCCATTTGGTTCAGCATTACACAGAGAAGAGAGGGAAAGAAGCCCCCATGGCCAGCCACTCCTAGGGAAAGGGAAGCAGCACTCACTCCCCAGGATGCACCCATGGCCAGACATCCCACACCTGTGGCCACAGCCCATATTCACCATGACCCTTGAAACAGAAATAATCCTGACCATTCTGCAGGTGAGAAAATTTAGCTCAGAAAGGTCACATGACCTGCCCAAGGTTACACTGCCAGGAAAAGGGGAGTTTAAAATCAGGTCAGGCCTGGGGCAGCCAGGGTTTTTGCCACAGACAAAGGATACCTCTTGAAAGGTTAGAGATTGATTCCAGGAAGCTTGGCTGGGGTCCCTTCTCAGAAGGCTGATGGGGAGAAGGACAGGGCAAGTGGCTAAGGGCAGGGCTGGACCTATTAACCACCAGGGTCTCACCCAACTGTGATTTTTCTGGGACCACTGGGCAAGCTCACCCACCTCCAGGAGGGCAGGCTTGCAGCCCCTGAGAATGTTTGGGGGATGCTCTGGCCATCAGAGCCCAGGCACTTAGCTGTTCTCTTCTCTCTGTGGAGGGTCTGATCTTCTGAGTCCAAATCCCAGAAAGAAAGATGCCAGTGAGGATTAAGTGGCCAAACAGACAACAGTGAACCTTGTCCCGGGGTTTTGAAAGTGCTAGGCACCAGCTCATCCAGAACCTCCTTCTTGTGCAAGATAGAGTTCTTCCTGTGTAATGAAATGGTTTTTAAAAGCCATTCAAAAGAAATTTCCTAATATGGGGTTTATAGTGATCTATATCAAGCTGGCTGGTAATTGGTAAGACCCAGGTTGAGTCCTGAGTAATGGAAATTCCATGTCTAAAGGGGAGAAGAGCAGGAGGAGGGATACCAAACTCCAGGAAGTAAGATAAATACTCTGCCAGAAAAGTTTCTGCAAAACCAGCAGGCATTCCCAAAAAGAACATGAGGGCAGGAGGGGGCTAGAATCCTTTGGGGCATCGGAGGCTGACAGAGCTGGGACTGGGCAGGAGAACCAATGGGAATGAAGTCACAGGGTGGAAGTCTGGTCAGGAGGAGAAAAATGAATGTAGTGCATTGAACTGTGTCCCCAAAATTAATGACCACCTGGAAACTCAGAATGTAACTTTATTTGGAAACAGGGTGATTAGTAATTACAGATGCAATTAGTTAGACTAAGGTCATACTAGATTAGGATGGGTTTTAATTTAATGACTGGTGTCTTCATAAGAAAAGGGAAATTTGGACATAGACACACGAACATGGAAGAACGCCCTGTGAAGATGAAGGTAGAGGTTGGAGTAATGCATACAAGGTAAGGAATACCAAAAAATACTTAGGACCACCAGAACTGGGAAGAGACAAAAAGTTCCTCCCCTAGAACTTCAGAGAGAGTGCAGCCCTTCCAATACCTAGATTTGGCCTCTAGAACTATGACAAAACAAATTTCTCTTGTTTCATTCTGTCAGGTTTATGGTAATTTGTTATGGAAACCTATGAAATTAATACAATGACCATTCTAACAACTGCAACTATCCAGCAATAAAAACAGCAACCGCTAAAAGTGTTGAGCATCCTACCTACAGAGATATGCTAGCAAAGCCAGGAGTGGCCCCTTCCCTCTAGGACTCTGAACAGGCGCTGATGCAGGTGCATACTTAGTCCCCCACATGACCTGCCTATATGCAGACCAGAGAGCTGGACAGGACAGAATTTTCATTTAGCAAAAGTCAGTGCTAGCAATAGTCCTGGAATCCTGGAATCCCAACCACAAATCTGGGTCTCTTTCAGGTTCCTCCCCTGAGTCTGTCTTCCCTACAGTTCAATGTCCTGGAAGACAGAACCCATAGTCCATAGACCCAGCTATTCCAGACTTAAAGAGACATCACTGCCTAAACCTTGCCCAACTCTAACCTAAAAACTTTGAAGCAGCATCAATGGCCTGTGATGTTTGTGTTCTGAGGCAGTCACCAGCCTCTCAGACAGCATTCAGCTAAAATAGATAAACGCTATTGTGTGCAATGCCTCTACCACAATGGGAAGTGAGGATAAAAATGAGGGAAGGCAGGACCCCTCATCTTCTCAGGGATTCATGCAGATCAGACCACTAGTGAGACCCCAGATCAAGTACAACCTCTGGCTGGGCATCCTGGGCCCTCTCCTGGGGCCCCCTTAGGAGCCGCTTGACCTAGAAGGAAAGGAAGGGATGAGAGAATGTGGCTGAGGGAGAGCAGTTGTTCCTGTCTCTCCCAGCTCCTTCCAGGTCTCTGGGCCCAGAAGGCTGTCCCTCATCCCCATCTGAGCCTGGCACTCAACTCCACCCATCTCCTCCAGGAACTGGAGAACTGTTTGGAGGCCCCAGGCAGGCAGCAGACCCTAAACACTGGTTAATTGGTACTATGAAGCCCAGGCATGAGAGAAGAACAGGCTTTGTCATTACCTGGTGTGATTTTTTGGGGGAAACAATGGGCCACCCAGCCTGTGGAGAGTCACTGCTCCTTCTAATTAGGTGCCACTTTGAACAGAGAGGCATCAGATTACTGAGGTTTACAGCAGTCAGTTTCATGGCCTGGTGGGCTGCCTCTGCTTTCAGTTTTATGCCAAAATCTTGTTCTGTATATCAAAGGTTCTCCCAAAACTCTGTTTTCTGATGTACCTTGGGTTTTGCTGGGTATCTCTACCAGGGAGCTACTCTTGTTTTGCTAAAGAAGACTGCACAGGACTGTGACACCTCACACAGCCCTGGGAGGAAGAATGGGGTGGCTGGGGTAGCTCCATTTTGCAGAGCTGGCTGGCTCAAGGTCACAGGTGAGCTAGTCAATCGCACCCTGCAGCCAATACCCTCCCCTAACCCCAGCTTGCAGGCCCCTTTGCCTCAGCAGTTGGTGGCTTGTACACACACGGGTCCACAGATAATCCACTGGCCAATTTCCCATTGTTGACATCTGCTCACAAGCCTTAGGGGCATCTGGTTCACCTCTCCCAGAGAAGATTGAGACAACTCAGGGGCCAGCCTGCACATCTGGTCTTTCCACCTCTGTTGCTCTAGTGCAGCGGTTCTTAACCTGTGGGTCGAGATTCCTTTGGTGGTCGAACGACCCTTGCACAGGAGTCGCCTAAGACCATCCTGCATATCAGATATTTACATTCATAACAGCAGCAAAATTACAGTTATGAAGTAGCAATGAAAATAGTTTTATGGTTGGGGGTCACAACATGAGGAAGTGTTTTAAAGGGCCAGAAGATTGAGAACCACTGCAGTGGATACCCACCCCAACCCCTCTCTGGGGCTTTGCTCACACAGCTCCCCCCTTCTCCTGGAATGCCCCTTTGATAGTCACACCAAGCTTCAAAACACCTCTCACCCTTGTTCCACTATTACCACCACAGTCACTGGACTTTTTCTTCCTTCCTTGAGATCTTCCAGGCCCAAATCTTTGTCGCCCTGAACAATTGTTTCTTGACCTATATTCCATTGTTCAATGTTACCACCTTTGCTCATTATTTTGTCCTGTCTCCCCTATGAGACTGTGGTATAGGGATAGGAACAGCATCTGTGTCACTTATGTGTCCTCCATAATAAAGGCTGTCTGATAGATGCTGACCTCCCTTGGTTCTCTGGGAGACACTGGGAAAACATCTCTTCCTGGCCACTTTCCCTGGTCCACATAAGGGTCGCATCTCCCTCTGCACATCAGCCCTTGACATGCTCTAGGTGATTTCACCTTGCTAGGGATGACCAGCAAGTGCTCTCCATTCTCTGACCTCCTGACTCTAGTGACCTTTGATTTCTATTCCCTCTAGCCTCTATCCCAGGCACACCCTGGCTCTCATCTCCACCACAGCTCCTGGTCAGGCCTCCCAGTCCAGCTCAGTCCTCCAGTGCCACAATTATTTCACCTAATTGAGAACTTCACACTTATCTCTCCACATCCACTCTTCTCCCTTTTCCTAGTTTGGGCTCCACAGTCCATCAGTGTAATTAACTCCTCAAATGCCTTGACCCCCTCTCCCTTTCATGAAACTCCAATCTAGATGAACACAACCAGCACCCTCTTGGCAACCATCTGGAAAGTCAAATGTTGTTGGAGAAAATGAGTCTGCCAAGGAAAGCTGTGCAAAGGCAAAAGCAATCCCAGCTCATGTCACTAGCCTGCTCACCTTCTTGCTCTCCTAAGATGAACATGTCTCCCCTTGTCTGCTCTCCTCATACCTCCCATTTCCATCTAAGTCATCACTCTCAATTGAGACCTCCCTCCATTCTCTCTGAAGAATGTCAACCACCTCATCTGCCCCCTGCATATTCTAGAAGCCTACCTGCTCTGCCCATGTCCCCTCTTCCTCCCTAAGAAGGGGTCACTTGGACTCTGAACCCATCTCCTCTGGTCCAGGAGTCAGCTCCCATCACTTGCTGTTTTTTGGCATCTGCCATCTTGCCCTCTCTACTGGATCCTTCAGCCTTCCCACCAGCAAACAATCATAACCCGGCATCTTCTGTCCTTTAAAAGTCCTCTCCCTTAATTATGCTGCATTAAAAAATGTTCAATCTCAAAAGGTTCTACACTATATGATAACACTTATATAACACTCACTAAATAACAAAACTACAGAGATACAAGACAAAGGAGTGGTAGCAGGAGAAAGGGCCACTGTGGGAGGAAGGCGTATGTGGTAGCACAGGGAACCTCATGGTGATGGAACAGTTCTATGCCTTGATTCTGGTGGTGGTTACACAAAGCTACATACGTGACACAATTACACAGAACAGCACAAGCGCACATACACACACAAGTGCATAAACAACTGAGAAATCTGAATAAGGTCTGTGGATTGTGACCTGGTCTGATCTTTTCCTAGAGTTACACAGATATTCCCACTGAGGACAACTGGATAAGAGTTCAGGACATGCCTGTACATTCCTCAGAGATTTCCTATGATTCTCCCCCTTCAGACACCACTTCATTTCTTTTCTCCTCTACACAAAATTTCTAGAGAGAGTCAATGACACCCTTTCTCTCTTTCTTCTCTTCAGCCTGCTTTAAACTGGATTCTGTACACCCCTTCACAACAATTTCTCTCAGCCCAGCCCCCATGGCCTCCATGTTGTCAAATGCAATGGACATCTCCCCACTCCCTCACAGCAGTGACCATGGTAACTTGGCCCTTACTTTTGGAACCTCGCCCTGCTTCTGGGATGCCACCCCATCCTGGCTCTCCTCGCTCTCCCTGAATGTGCCCTGTTAGCCTCTTATGCTGGCTTTTCTCTTCCATCAGCTCTCCGTGTTGTTGAGCTCCGTGTTGTTGGTCCTCTCTCTCCATCATCCATATCTCCTCCTGGGCAACCTGCACGATGTCTATAAACACCACCTACAGCTGCTGGCTCCTGCATCTCCATCCCCTGCGCAGCCCTCTCCATGAGTTCCAGGCTTGTAAGTCCAACTTACAATGGACATCTCGCTCCAGGAGGCAGTCAAGAACAAACTCTGTCTGATCCAATCCTTAACCTCCATGGTCTTCCCATATCAATCAGGAAATAAATTGTCCTCCTTGCTTCCTTCACGTCCCACTCCCACCCCCAGTTCAGCCTCTAAGGCAGGTCTGCCATCATCTGCCTCTCTTCACACTCATGGCTACCATTCTAGCCCAAGCTTCCATCATTTCTGCCTTACCCTGTTTCCCCTCTTGGCCGTCCTGCATCATCCAGAGAGATCTTTTAAAAACATAAATCAGCCTGACCAGTTTGGCTCAGTGGATAGAATGTCAGCCTGCAGACTCAGGGGTCCCGGGTTCAATTCTAATCAAGGACATGTATTTTGTTTGTTGGCACATACCCAGTAGGGGGTATGCAGGAGGCAGTTGATCGATGTTTCTCTCTCATTGATGTTTCTAGCTCTCTACCCCCTTCCTTCCTCTCCGTAAAGAATCAATAAAATATATTGTAAAAAAAACATAAATCAGATCAGACCCCTCCCTCTATTTAACCCATCAATAAGCTCATCACTGCCACCTGGGAAACATCTCAGTGCCCCCACTGTAGCCCATGCAAATATCCTCACATGAGGCTTCCTCCCCTGTTACATAGCCTTCTCTTCCCCACACAGGTCTTCCCACAGGTGCTCCCTCACCTGAGAGAGGCCTGAACCTCATCTCACAGGTGTCCCCATTCCTCCCCATCACTGCATCATTAACAATTTCAAATTTCCTTGTTAACCTTTATTTTGTTAGTGTCTGCTTTACCTACCAATCAGCACCTGGTGCATAGTAGGCACTCAATAATGCTTGCTGAGTGAATGGACGAGCCCTCCCTCATCACCTCCCCAGGCAGTGTGTTCTCTGCCACCTGACAAGGCTGGCTCACCTGTGCATGGGGGAGGGTGGGTGGGTGGAGTATGTCAATAAACACACACACACACACACACACACACACACACACAATTTTCCCCTAAACAGTAACTGATATCCAGCTAACTGGATGATATGATGGTTTTCCTATGTCTTATTGGGAGCTGCTTCCAGTGGGAAAAGTTTGCTGTTTTATGGCCCCAAGAAAACATCAGCCATAATATGCTAAAATTATAACCCAGAAGAATCATCCCTTTAAATACTCTGGAAATTGTCCTGTCCAGGTTGCTCAGTTGGTTGGAGCATTGTCACATACACCAAAATATTGTGGGTTCGATTCATGGTCAGGGCACATACACAGGTTTTGGATTCAATCCCTCACTGGGAAGCATACAGGAGGCAACCAATCAATGTTTCTCTCTCACAATGATGTTTTTCTCTTTCTTCTTCCCTCCCTCTTTCTTCCCCCCCCCCCCTCTCTAAAAACCAGTAAACATATCCTCGGGTGAGAATTTAAAAATAAATAAGTAAATAAATACTCTGGAAACCAAACTCTTGGGGCTGATCACTACTCCAGATTGCCCTGGATGCCAGTGAATGACCTGGCTGATGGAATACTGCACTCCAGGGCTGGGCACTGGAGCATGACCCAGCCTATTCTACAGGGTGACCTTTTCACATGTGGGATGTGCTGTGCATGCAGCAAACTGCAGGTGTTCAGTGTGAGGTACTTTCCATTCCTTTCATATGTCAGTGGAATGATCCAGCCTGTCAGTGTGGGCCCAGCAGGAAGCCAGTGGGCCCACATGGACAGGGTGTAGCTGAGGGGTTATGGAGTGGATAAAGGGTGAGTTATTGTAACTAGATTTGGGCCTACCCTGAATATCACTGTTAGAATGAGTGGAATCATAAAAAAATATCATGAACTGTCCTGAAAGGTAGTCAGCTTCATCACCAGTGGTGTCTGGATAAAGTAGGGCATTGCAGGAAAAGGTTTGAATTGGCTGCCCTTCCCCAGTGCTGGAACTTGGGCCATGAGTAGAATAGAGCTTCAATGTCAAACACACAAATTTCAAATCCCACCTCTGCCATTGATAGCTTGAGTGACTCTGAGCAAGTCACATGTGTGTTCAAATGCAGATTCCTCATCTCCACAGAAAGATAATACATACAAGATGTCTATATGCAGTACTAAATATTAGCCTCTCTGCTTACTTCCGAATCAATGTAAGCACCTCCATCTGGACCTTGACATGCTCCAAATATTCTTTCTGTCCTTTCCCAACAGGTTCACAGGTCCACCCTACCCTCTGTCTACCTGAGACCTAGTGCTTGTGCCACCTCCTCCATGAAGCCACTCCTGGCTGCTCTGATGGACACTGGGTTCCACCTCACTTTCAAGTTGTGGAGCACACCAGGTGCATCTCTGGTACCTCATGGTCAGTGAGGTGGGGCAGGAGATCATGCTATGCATGAATGTGTGTGTCTTACAATAATGGCAGCAAACATTCACACTGCATTTACATGTACTAGGCATCTTATAGGCAGCTAACTCAATGACCCTGTATAACAAAGTTAGGAGGGAGGCACTATTCATCTCTATTTTACAGAGGGAGATCTGAGGCCCTGAGAAGTTAAGTGACTTATTCAAGGTAACACGACAGTAAATGAGAAAACAGATTTGCACCCAAGCAGTGTGGTCCCAGAGTTTGTGCTCCCTTCAACATGCACCATTCAGCCTCTCAATGCAGATGTGGTTCCTCACTGTCAGCCCTTTCACAAGTACTGTAGAGGGTCAGGAGCCATCCTAAGTGAACAGTAGTGGTGCTTCATGACCCTGGAGGCCAAGACACATGCAGAAGTACACACACATATGCATCCACACACACAGGCATTAGTTAACACATGCAGACTTATGCACGCAAAAGAAAGAAGAGGCATCAAGATCACTACCAGTTCCAAGGTCTGAAAGTCTCATCTCTCTCTCCCAAATGATTATGAGCAAGGAGGAAGTGGGAAAGCCTCAGGCCCTGCCCACCTCTGCTGTCACGTCTGTCCCAAATGTAAAAATCAAATCATGGTCTGCCCATGTGTTAAGACCCCTTTGCATAGGTGGTGACCTGGAGGCTCAGAGAGGATTGAACATTCTCCTTAAGTCACATAGCAAGTCAGGGCAAAACTGGGCCAGCTCCCAGGCCTAGGAAATTTCCAATAAACCCTTCTCACATTATCTCATGGTCCCCTCCACAACCCCCAATTCCACACATCTCCTCTATTCCTACTAGCTTTGAGCAGGACTGAAATAAATGAAGATGAAGAGAAAACATGAAGAAAAAGAGGGAAACAAAGGCAAGTAGGAGAGGAACCCAGGAGAAGAGAGGAGAGAAGCAACAGGGAAAGTCTGTGCAGAGAATAGTAGGGTCCGAGATCAGCTACCAGCTCACTGGGCCCCCTCACAGCCCCCTATGCCAGAGAAATGCAATGAGGCAGGGGTTAACTCTCTATTGTGGAGCAGAAAATGAGTTTCTAGTTATTAGTTGATTTATTGCTCTGTCCTCAGTCTGTGCTCAGGTTCTATAAGGAAATGTTCCACTCGAACGCACTAAGTGTCTTAAAAGAGCATAAGCATTAAAAATTGAAATAATAAAACAGGCACATAAATATAGTAGAGGTGAGAGGGGGCAGCCCCCTAGACAGGCTGAGGTGGGAGTGGCAGGCTCAAGTCCCAGCCAGCCTATCTAGGAGCCAATTGTATCCACTGAGGTGCAGGGGTGTTCCTGCCCAGAAGTGGTAGGTACTCAGCCATTAGCACTCCATATCTCAGCAAGGAATTGCTCTGTCTTTGAAAACTCTATTCTCTCCTGGCAGAGGATCATAAACGCAGCCCAAGAGTCTGTCAGATAATGGAGAGAGGGTTAGGAGGGAAGGCACATGGGGGCTTAGCTGACTTCTACCTTAGCAGCTGTGTTAGTGGGAAGAGGTGGGGCTGGCCTGGG
The DNA here is from genome assembly GCA_004026665.1 of Murina feae. Taxonomy (NCBI): domain Eukaryota; kingdom Metazoa; phylum Chordata; class Mammalia; order Chiroptera; family Vespertilionidae; genus Murina; species Murina feae. The sequence continues at coordinate 45,776 of PVJC01005403.1, read as the reverse complement.
ATAGGGCCAGGGCAGCTCCTTCTGGGCAGGTCCAGGCTACTGCTTCACAGAGGAGACAGGCCCAGCAGAAAGAACCCAGTCCAAGGCCCTCCTCAGCATTGCTCAGACCCCACTGCACATTTGGGATTTGGTTCTGCCACCTGAGGAAGGGCTTGCCTTCAACTAGGCCTCAGAGGGGTGTGGACACAAGAAGTCCCTGCCCTGTCCTTGGCATATCTGGACAATGGAGTCACAGACAGGTGATATAGCTCAAGCTCTCTCCATACAAGGGCACCTAGAGAGATGGTGCCATACCTCCCAAGGAGGCAGGCTCCCAGCATAGGCCAGAGCTCACATCTCTGACTTGTCACCATCAGCCTAGACAGCCACCCTGTTCCAGGCCTAAGGAGGGGCCTCACAGGTCCATCACCAGCACACACAGACCTGCATGCGAAGACACACATGTGAACATGCAAGGGCAGAACTACTGTGGTACAGCACCCCAGACACACATTACACAGCCACATGCATACACACACACGCATACACACACATATGACCATACTAGTTGTACCGGGTAATAATGCAAATTTTTTTCAATAGATGGAGTTACACATATGTTGATATATATGCAATTTGATGTATATGCTATTTTGTTGTATTGAAAACAAGCTTCAAAACTTCATATGTCAAATTTTCTGAAGGTATTAGCATCATAGATATTTTTACACTTAAAAATGTCCAATTTCATGCCAAAAAAAAGAGCATTTGTGGGAAGTTTTAATTCATTATTTTGAAGAAAAGTGCTGCTGAATACTTCAGGAAGCTTATGGTGAACATACTCCATCTCAAGATATTTGTGAATGCTAGTTTAAATGCTTTAATAGTGATGATTTCTATGTGAAAGACAAAGAACGTCCTGGTCAACCAAAAAAGTTTGAAGACCAACGATTACAAGCATTATTGGATGAAGATGCATGTCAAACTCAAAAACAACTTGCAGAAAGATTAAACATTGCTCAGCAAACAATTCCTGATCATTTACAAGCAATGGGAAAGATTTTAAAGGAAGGAAAATGGGTGCCACATCAACTGAAAGAAAGACAAATGGAAAAATGAAAAGTCATCAGTAAAATGTTGCTTCAATGGCATGAAAGAAAGTCTTTTTTTGCATGAAATTGTGACTGGCAGATTTATTTTGAGAATCCCAAATGCACAAAATCATGGGTTGATCCAAGTCAACCATCAACATCCACTGCAAGGCCAAATCATTTCAGAAAGAAGACAATGCTCTGCGTTTGGTGGGATCAGGAAGGTGTGTATTATGAGCTTCTAAAACCAGGTGAAACCATTAATACTGATCACTACTGACAACAAATAATCAATTTGAACCATGTTTTGATCGTGAAATTATCAGAATGTGCCAGAAGACATAGCAAAGTTATTTTGCTTCATGATAATGCACCATCACACACTTCAAAACCAGTTAAAGACATGTTAAAAGATCTTGTCTGGGAAGTATTAACCCACCCGCCTAATCACCAGACCTTGCTCCTTCAGATTACCACTTGTTCCAATTGATGGCACACACACTGTCTGAGCAACACTTCAAAATGTATGAAGAAGTGGGAAATTGGGTCTCTGAATGGTTTGCCTCAAAACAAGAAAAGTTCTATTGGGACAGTATCCACAAATTACCTGAAAGATGGGGGAAATGTGTAGCTAGTGATGGACTTTACTTTGAATAAAGTACTTTTGATGTTTCTCTTGAAATTATCGTGTTTTCTTTGATTAGAAAATCCACATTATTAATTGGTGTACCTGGTACAGGAGCACTTTACACACTCATGTACACATGTGCAACCACATGGCTGTATATACCCATGTGTGCACATGGGCGTGTTACAATAGTTGTGCACATGTACCAGCACATAGACATGTGTACAAATGTTCACACTTGTATATGTACCCCTGATAACACATGTGTATACTTTCCTACACACATACATGTGTGAGGGCCCAGACCCATGTGCACAGACATGCCTCGAGACTCCAATATCAGGCCCTAAAGATGTGGGCCAGAAGTTAGTATGCATAGTTCTCAAGAGAGGTCCAAGGGTCTAGAGAGCCTCTAGCATCTCTTCCTCTGGCCATGGGGACCCCTCAGCCTCAGTCCCTTGGCTTTGACCACCCTCAGGCTTTTGACACCCTGGTGTCAGGGGCCTGGACTATGTCTTTTCCCTAGTGCGTGGCTCCAGCCTGCATGACCTTGGACAAGCCCCTGCCCCTTTTGGTCCACATGGTCTGTGGAGTACTGGGGCCTCCCTGCAACAGACTCTTCTTCAACTAGGAGGCATATTCAAAAAAGAATCCCTCAGCTTACTTTCTCTTTTTAGGCAGCAAGAGAGCCCAGGACTGGGATGGGATTGGAGGAGAGCAAAATGATAGACAAGGCCCCAAGCTGTGATTGGTGGGCGAGTCCTGGATTGGCATGAGCAGAATTGGAGCCAAAACCCTCGTAAATGAGTAGTATGGCAGTGACAATGACCTGAGGAGAGATGTATAGCAGATTGCTGGGGTCTCAAGGAGGGGATGGCAGTCAGCTCTCCATGCTAGGGCCTCACTGCTGTCACAACTCCTGTAACCCTGTCCTCACTGCCTCCTTGAGAGAGTCAGCCCCCAGCTCTGAACCCCTTTGGCTGTGACCATGACTAGGCAGAGCAGCTCCTAGGACTGGGATGGCTGGGTATGAATGGAGAGGAAGCCCACAAAGTCTTCCTCCAGCACCTGGGGCACTTGTACTTGAGGTCTTGGTGACTCTATCTACATTCAATCCTCTCAGCAGGAGAGCATGGTGGTCAGTTGAGATGTTCTCCCTTTTGGGGCCACCTAAATACCCTTCTCCATACCATCTCCCCATCCTCACAGGCCTTAGCTGCCTACAGAGTCACTGAGCACCAAAACCCCAGCAGTGCTTTCTGAGACCAGGACTTCACACCTCAAGGTCAGGCTGTAATGTAGATGGAGAAGGGAGGAGGCTCTGTAAGAGCAGCTGCTGTTCTGCCTACCCAGGGCTCTTGGCAGGCAGAGGGTCCGGAGCTTCTGGCTTTTTAGAATACATCAGAAAGCCTGATTTGGAGGAAACACTCAATATTTCCAGATCTATGGGCTGAGATTTTTACCACAATCTGTGGCTGGAATATACACTCTCACACACATACATGATCCATACTCTCACGCTTACACACATACACACTCATATTTACACTCACTTACACACATAGATGTACAAATACACTCATATCAGTTACATAAACACACTCACAAACACATAAACAGTCGCATATACACTCTTACACATACATGTATGCACACACACTTGCCCACATACTCCATCTCACCCATATAGACACACACACACACACACACACACACACACACACACACACACGTCCTTGGAGCAGATTCTGCCTCTGGCCCACCATTTGGGATCTCTGGCCCAGGCAGAGATGGAGGAATCAAGGCTGAGACCATGAGGTTGTGTTGGTAATAAAGGGAATCAGGGGTGGAGGAGCTAGGCCCAGGCTCAGATTCCCTCCATTAAGACCCCACTCACTCCTCCCAGCTCAGTTTCCTGGGGAGTGAGAGACAGGAATCATCCCTTCTTCACCTTTCTACCTGCATTCCCTCACCCTCATCCCTCCTGCACTCCATCTCTTATCCTGGCATATCAATAACCACCTCCACTTTATTAAGAACACCCTTTTTAAGCTCCCAGCTATTCCCGCCTTCCGACTATCCCCACCCAACCCACCAAGGCCAGAGTGGGGGAGTCCTCCAGTTTGCCCTTCACTCTAGAATCACTCTGGCCCTGGTGCCTCTTTCTCTCACATATAATTTCCTTAATTGGGAGCTCATTAATTATCCCCATGTTTTTCAGAGGAAGTAAACAGCAACTTGAAAAACAATGGTATTTTTATTCTCCAGAAGACTCCCCACCACTGGAGCACCCCATTTCTATCCCCACCCCTGATGGCCTGTCCAGCCTTCAGCTAGGACCACTTGCCTGCTCCTCTCCCTGTATCTACCCCCACACATGTAAGCAAACTTCCTGCCACCAGGCCACCTGATAGCAGGTTGCCTCTTGGAATCTGCATGAAGAACCATAAATTTCTGAGAAAGGGCCTCCTTAACCATGTAGCAGAGGTTAAAATGCTTAAAGAGAGCAGTGAAACTGTTTTATTAATCAGAACTATTATAAAGGAAGCATTTTAATTAACATAATTATCTCGATTGAGAAAAGCAATCCTTACTCCATAGATACTTTTTTTAATGTTTTCTTCTAGAAGTTTTTCTTTTTTCCCCCTTTATTGATTAAGATATTACAAATGTGACCTTATCCCCCCAATGTCCTCTCATCCCCCCACTCCTGCCCTCACCCTCACCCTCACCCCCTGTTGTCCATAGATACTTTTAGCTAAAGACACAAGCTATCACCTTCAGTCATAAGTAAAGCAAGCCATTTTTCCTCTTGCTTCTTCCCCTCACAGGGCACTGGCTCCTCCCTGAGTTAGATATCAGAGTGTGATTAGATAAATGTCACACCCTCGGTATTCATGCTCTCACACAACCCAGAGGCCTCTTGAGTTGCATTTCAGAGAAGCAGTACCCATGCCTGGCTTCCTAGAGAAGGAAGGGCACCCATCTGAGAAAGGCACCCACCTCATCCCCTTAGCCCTCCACTTCCCACAGAATAATAAGTCCCAGAGCACTGTCCCTCCTGGACACACACAGATACTTTTCTGGGTCAGCAGGCCCAGGGGGAATTAAGGAGGGCAGGCAGCTAGCCAGTTGGCACTCAGATCAGCACCCTGGTCCAGGCCACCAGCCTTCCCAACTGGATGCACACCATTCACCCCTAACTACCACCCCACTCCACTCCTGACTGAACTTCAGGCCACCTTCCCACATAACAGCCAGAAATCTGTCCATACCACAAATATAAGTATATGACCCTCCCCAACCTCACTTAAAGCCCTCATGGCCCCCACAGAGGCCTGGCCCAGCCCACTTCACCTCTTACTACACCTCCTAAGCATGTTTCACTCCAGCCACACTGACTTTTCCTCATCTCCTAAGCTCTTGCCACAGAGCCTTTGTACATGCCATTCCCTCTGCCTGCTGTCCCATCCCTTCAGCTACCCCTCACACACTCTCAGCTCATCTGTTTATCCTGCAGCGCATAACGTGGGTGTCACCTGCTCAAGAAAGCCCTCCTCACCCTCCCTGACCTGGTTGATCCCCTCTCAGGGAATGAATAGCACCAGGGCAGTATGAACACAGCAGCCTTACAGCATAGCTGTCTTCTTTATGAGTTTCAACCTCCTCTAATCAATGGTAAGCTCCATGAAGCAGCCATAGACTTCATTTTTGTTAGTTTGTATGAACATTTGACTGCACTTTTTGTTTGTACACTGCTGTATTCCCCAGTGCCCATCATAGTGTCAGGCTGGAGGTAAGCACTTAAGAAATATTTGTGTAAGGAAAGAAGGAGGAGAGAGAGGAGGGAGGCCCAGCTCTACACTCTCCAGGAGACTGCCATAGCCTGTGTATGCTGAGGCCTTCCAAGGAGGAAGTGAAGGAACATCCAACACTGAAATGCTCCACTCCACCTGAGCATCATGACTCTCCCCACTAAGGCCCAGAAAGAGGCAGGAGGTGCCTAAGGATCCAATGAACTAGCACAAATTCTGGGCCTGCCCAGGTCCTGACTACACCTGTTTCAAGGTAGAATGAGGAGGAAGGAGAGAAATACAGGAGTAGCCCCTTTGGGTACAGTGTCTCCTTGGGCTGCTGGGGACAGCTCTTAAGATGTGTGACCTTTTTGGGCCTCAGCTTCTCCATATGCAAAATGGAAAGCTTAGGGCAGGTAACTACATGTCCCATTCCACCCAACCCTGACATCTAATACCCCCAAAGCTTCAGACATCCCTTCTCTTTCCCCTGTTTGAGATGCTAATCTGCTTACCAAATACCTGCTGCCATCAAGACTACCCAGGGAGGGTGAAGCTTAGCACTCTGCTCCCTCACCAGCCTATTTAGGATGACACATGTGCATAAGTGACACTGTAGATGTATTTCACCCTGACATTCTGTAGTTTCCTCCCTGAGAAGGTGCTTATATTTTAGTACATCTTAACTAGGACCCACAAAGTGTGCTGTCAGCACTTTTTAAATGGCTTGTTAATGCCCATAAAGCTTAGCGTTGGCCAGAGGAGACAGCTCACTCCTGGGCCCAGTGCAGTCTGTGCTCCAAGCACACACTTGTGCTAAGCTTTGAGCTGGAACCCCAGACATTCTTCAATAAAAGGTGCCCAGAGTCCTACTGAGGCCATAAGACTTGGCAACCGTTAGGTAGTGGCAAAGGAAAGAGGGAAGTGGTACAGGTTCAAATCCCTCCATGGCCACTTATTAGCTGTGTGACCTCAGGCAAGTGACTATAAACTCTCTGTGCCTCCAGTTTCCTCATTTTTAAAACAGCAATGCTAACTCCCGCCTGAGGTCTATTTTGAAGAATGAATCAGGTAATAAATACCAAGTGCCAGGACGCTGATGAACATAGATGCTAAAATCCTCAACAAAATTTTAGCAAATCAGATCCAGCAATACATTAAAAAGATCACACATTATGACCAAGTGGGACTTATTCTGGGGATGTAAGACTGGTACAAGATTCACAAATCAATAAATGTGATACAGCAAATAAATAGATTGCAAGACAAAAATGCATGATCATATCAATTATAAGGAAAAAGTATTTGACAAAATCGAACACCCTTTCATCAAAACTCTTAACAAAGTGCAAATAGAGGGATCATGCCACAACCTAATAAAGGTCATATATGACAAACCTACAGCCAACATCATAATCAATGGGTAAAAATTTAAACCATTTCTCCTAAGAACAGGAACAAGACAAGAATGCCCTCTTTCACCACTTTTATATAACATAGTATTGGAAGTCCTGGCCATAACAATCAGACAAGAAGAAATAAAAGAGATCCATTCTGATTGGTGTTTCTGGTTTTTTTGGAATATATTCCTAGAAGTGGGATTACTGGGTCAAATGGCAGTTACATTTTTAGTTTTTTTGGGAAATTCCATACTGTTCTCCACAGTGGCTGCACAAGTCTGCATTCCCACCAGCAGTGAAAGAGAGTTTCTTTTTCTCCACATCCTCTCCAGCACTTGTCGTTTGTTGATTTGTTGATAATAGCCATTCTGACAGGTGTGAGATGGTACCTCATTGCTGTTTTAATTTGCATCTCTCAGATGATAAGTGACTTTGAGCATGTTTTCATATGTCTCTCAGCCTTATTTACGTCCTCTTTTGAAAAGTGTCTATTTAGGTCCGTTGCCCATTTTTTGATTGGGTTGTTTATCTTCCTTTTGTTAAGTTGTATGAGTTCCCTGTAAATGTTGGAGATTAAACCTTTATCAGAGATATAATTGGCAAATATATGAAACACCAATCAGAAAGGATATGTGCACCCCTATGTTCATAGCAGCACAATTTACCACAGCTAAGATTTGGAATCAGCCGAAGTGTCCATCAGCAGATGAATGAGCAAAAAAACTGTGGTATATCTACACAATGGAATATTATGCTGCTGTGAAAAGGAAGGAGTTCTTAGCATTTGCAGCAGCATGGATGGAACTGGAGAACATAATGCTAAGTGAAATAAGCCAGTCAATGAAAGAAAAATACCACATGTCCTCACTCATCTATGGATAATAATAACCATTATAAACTGGTTAACAAAAATAGATCCAGAGGCAGAACAGCATCAAACAATCTGTCAAATTAAAGCAACAAGGACGGGGAGGCTTGCGGGGGGAAGGGGGGTAATAGATCAACCAAAGGACTTTTATGCATGCATTTAAGCATAACCAATGGCCCCAAATCACTGGGGGGGGGAGGGGTATGGGAAGCTGGGGGAGGGGCAGGGGAAAAAAGAGATATTTGTACTAATCTTTGTAATACTTTATGTAATTAAAACATATATTTAAAAAAAGAGATCCGAATCAGAAAGGAGAAAGTAAAACTGTCATTATTCACAGATGACATGATTATGTACATAGAAAACCCTAACAGCTCCATCAAAAAAGTACTAGATTTAATAAATGAATTCAGAAGTGTAGCAGGATACAAAAACATCCAAAATTGCATAGAATTTTTATATAGCAAAAGTGAACTCTCAGAAAGAGAAACTAAAAAACAATCCCATTTACCACTGTAACAACAAAAAAATTAAGATACTTAAGAATAAACTTAACCAAGGAGGTAAAAGACCTGTACTCTGAAAACTACAGGACGTTGTAAAAAGAGATAGAGGGCCCTGGCCAGTTTTGCTCAGTGGATAGAGCATCGGCCTGCGGACTGAAGGGTCCCAGGTTCAATTCTGATCAAGGGCATGTACTTTGGTTGCGGGCACATCCCCAGTAGGGGTCGTGCGGGAGGCTGCTGATTGATATTTCTCTCTCATTGATGTTTCTAAATCTCTATCTATCTCTCCCTTCCTCTCTGTAAAAAAAAATCAATAAAATATATATTTTAAAAAAAAGAAAATTAGGGGGATCCAAGATGGTGGCCAATGGGATGGCAGGCTGCAAGATAGTATGTAAGAGAGCGAAAGGAGAGTATGTGGACATGCGGCGAGTGTCTATATTTGTGAGTGAGGAACAGTTATATTCCACGGGACTGTTGGAGACTGGTGGACCAGGATCCCGTGGTTGGGAAGCCTCTACTACTACTGAACTCTCTCCCGGAGCAGCTGGCTATGCCTCAGAGACTGCGCCATTTTGAAAGGGATAGTGGCTGTGATCAAAAGCCTAGAGTTACTTTCACCCAGGGAGACCTCTGATACCTTCCAAGACCCTAGAGCCACAATGCTCAGGGACCAGCTGCCTCAGCTGCAAACCCAAGAACACCTGAGACTCCAGCCTCCCCGGCCGCAGGCTCCTAAAAAGTTTGTCCAGGGGGAGACATGGTGGCGGCCGAATATGTGAACGGGTCCTGCGCCTTCTCACAGAGCAGATAGAAGGAACAACTGAACCAAATAACATCCACATGGAATTGGCGAATTAAACACAGCTAGTGAGGCAGTAGGAGGGCAGAAAAGTCAGAGATCACCTAGAGCAGTGGTTCTCAACCTTTCTAATGCCACAACCCTTTAATATGATTCCTCATGTTGTGGTGACCTCCAACCATAAAATTATTTTAGTTGTTACTTCATAACTGTAATTTTGCTACTGTTATGAATCATAATGTAAATATCTGATATGCAGAATGTATTTAGGTGACCCCTGTGAAAGGGTCGTTCGACCCCCAAAGAGGTCGCAACCCACAGGTTGAGAATCGCTGGTTTAGAGAGAAGTGGGATCTGGGCTCCAGGCTGGAGAGAGAAATGCATGTGGTGAGGACTAGAGTCTTAGAGGGAGATTGCACTCCACCAAATTCATGACCCTTGGGATTAGTGTAGCCTCGAATGTGGAAGGGGGTCCACAGGGCTGCTGGCAGAGGGGGACTCTAGATCTAAGGACTCAGCCATGGAAGACTGCCCAGAAAGGCAGCCTGAAGTTCTATACTGGCCACGAAGTCCAGTGGGAGGGGGGGTGTGAGAGAAAGACTCGAGTCAGTACAATTTCTTTGTCTTTTTTACTTACTTGCTTTTGCTTGCTAATCCCAGTACATAGGATCTTCCAATTAAAAAACACTCACCAAAACTGCAGGGGAAGGTGGTTTTTGTGGAAACTGGGGAGTAGAATAGGGAAAGATGAGCAGGAAACCAGTTCTGAGACAGTCTGTCCCTCCAACACGCTTGAGTGTGGCAGGGAAAGAGTCTAAACACCCCCAGGGAACCCTGGGGAACTGGGTTGAGGAGCCATTTGGTCCCAGAAACTAATACAGAAACACTGCCACCAAGGGTCTGTGTTAGAAATACAACTGAAGGCAGGAAGAAATAAAGTGAGCAGAGTGATTCTGCCTGCTTGAAACCAAGGTTGTGGCTTATGACACACAGGAGTGGTTGATCACAGAGAATTTCTGTTCTGTGAGAAGGTGCAGGACCAGTCCACATATTCGGCCGCCACCTTGTCTCCCCCTGGACAAACTTTTTAGGTGCCCGTGGCCAGAGCACCTAAATTGCTGACTACCTGACAGGAAACATACATGCCAGGCAGAACAATAGAAAGAGGTCTTAAACCAGCCCCCATGGGTCATTGAAGCTCTATTGAAGTGAACAACCTTCACTACTACACTTTTTTATTTTTTATCTTTTACTTAAGAAACTAAAATTTTTTTCTCACTTTATTTTATTTTTTTATTAATATATTTTAATTACTATTACTATTACTATTACTATTACTATTACTATTACTATTACTTTACCTTTATTTAAGTTTTATTTTATTTTTTCTTTATTTTATTTTTGGATTCATGTTCTACATTCTATTTTTTATTTTAGCATTATTATATTCTATCTCAATTTTTCCTTTATGCCAACACTTTCTTCCTCACTTTTCCCCTTTTCTGTACAAACTGTTTCTCTTATGCTGTTCCTGCTTCAGTTTTTCTCTATCCTTTCTTTTTACTCCTTGTTAAAAATTGGTCTTACTCATATATCTAATTTCTCTCCCCTGCTCCAAGTCCATGCACACTTCTCTTTTCTTTTTCTTCATAAACCAAAAATTTTTTCCCTTTTTTTTCTTTCTTTCTGTCTGTGGTTGTTTGCTTGATTGTTTGTTAGCTTGTTTTTTTTCAGGTTTCTGTTTTTGTTTTTTGTTTTTTTTTTGCTGGTTTTTTTTTTGCTTCTATTTTTCCTCTCCTCACTTGTTCTCTTTTTCTGCTAATAGCTTAATTAGTTTCGATCACCAACTCAGGCCTACTCTCTATTCACCTTTTCCAAAAATAGATGAATGCATAGATAGATTAAAGAAAGGGAAAATATATATACATTTTCTTTTATATATATATTAGTATTTTGCTTTTTACTTTTCTCCTTATACATTTATTCTCTTTTTATCTCCTCTATACTGAATCATGGCCATTTCCCCATTCATTCAATTCTTTGACTTTACCTTCTGGAAATAAGCTCTGCCTCTTCAAATTCAGCTGCCCTCCTTCCTTTCTGAGTGTTTGTTGTTTGCATCTTTTGGATTAGTTGTTGTTTTTTTTGAGTTTTCTCCCCATATACATATTTGTTTCCCCCTTCCTTTTTCTTCTTTCTTTTCTCTCTGACATTTTTTCCTTTTCTCATTATCATTTTTGCATTCTTTCCTCTCCCCTAATTCTCTTTTCTCTGGTGGTCACCTTTATTTAAGGTTATTAGTATCATGAATACATTTGTGTTTAGTGCCCTCTGCATTGTGTCTTGTCATGTTGTATTTTGTGCCTTTAAGTCAACGTGGTAGAGATAGCTACATAACCAGACACCCTGAGAGGACTGAACATAGGGAGACAAAGAAACAGCCCCCATATGAAAGAAAAGGAGAAATCACTAGAAAAGGAAGTAAATGAAATGTAGGCAAGCAATTTATCACAGAAAGAATTCAGAGCAATGCTCATAAAGATGCTGAATAGGATGGAAGACAAATTCAACAACATGTTTAAGAATCAAAAGGAAATGAATAACAAATAAGAATGACATGACCACAATAAAGAACACAATAGAAAGCATCAACAGTAGACTAGAAGAAGTGGAGGACCACGTCAGTGAGATAGAAGACAAGGTAGGAAAAAAATACTCAAGCAGAGCAGCAACTGGAAAAAACAAACTTAAAAAATAGGAGGAGAAAAAAGAACACCAAGATGGTGGCATAGGTAAACACCTTAAATTGCTGCCTCACACGACCACTTCAAAACACACAATGAATAGAAAAAATGGACACCACCCAGAACCACAGGAAGGCTGGCTGAATGGAAATTCTACAACTAGAAGGAAAGAGAAAGCACACTGAGACTCAGAGGAGGTGTGAAAGTAAAGTGCAGAGGTATAGAAGCACACACATGGAAAGGGGTGGCAACTGAGGATGTGGTTGCCTTTTTCAATCCACAGGGAGTCACAAACTCCTGATGGCTCTGAACTCCAGTTCTGGGCAACTTTCTGGGGATCCAGACTCATACAGGGAGAAACTGGACTATCTGGCATCGGGAGGAACTCCAGAGTGGCTTTCTCTCAGTGGTGTTTACTGTGATTACTGTGGAACACAGAGACCCAGGGCCTCTTAGCGCAGGGCTGAGGATCAGCCATAGCTGTTTGATATACCCTGTTGATTCCCTGAGACCCTGCCCCACCCAAGCTGCAAGCAGAGGCTTTTGCGTATAAAAGGCTGGGTAGCCTCAGGCACAGGCTAAATTAGCACCTCCTTAGAGATTTAAGAGCCAGTGTACCCAGTGGTCAGAGTGGGACCATCCAGATTACAACTCCTCAGATCCAAAAGGGATACAATCAGGGAACAGACTCAGTGAGCACCAAAGCCCCACTGAAGCAAGTCTTGCCCCCATAAGGGTGTCTCCAGCACAGAAGTTCTCCCACTCTAGACACAGCTGATTCTCACAGCCAAGTGGCCTGGAGGTCAATTTCTCCCAGTGATACCAACAACAACCAAGGCTTAGATACAACAAGACTGTGCACAAAGCCTAGAAAGGGGTGCATCAAGAGTGTCCACCTCAGATAATTGAGAAGGGTGAGCAACTGGACTCTGTAGGACACCTAGCATAGAAAGCCACTCTATCAATGCAGGGAAGCAGCCAAAATGTGGAGACAAAGAAACAAGTCACAAATGACAGAAATGGAGGAAAGCAAACTACTGGATATACAGTTCAAAACCACGGTTATAAGGTTTTCCAAGAATTTTCTAGAAACCACCAATAAATTTAGTGAGACCCTCAAGGATATGAAAAAGGACCAGCTAGAAATTAAGCATACACTTACTGAAATAAAGAATAGTATACAGAGATCAAACAGCAGACTAGAGGATTGCAAAATCGAGGTAAAGATTTGAAATATGAAGAAGCAAAAAACACTCAACCAGAAAAGCAAAAAACAAAAAGAATCCAAAAATATGAAGATAGTTTAAGGAGCCTCTGGGACATCTTCAAGTGTACCAACATCAAAATTATAGGGGTGCCAGAAGAAGAGAGAGAGAAAGATATTGAAAACCTATTTGAAGAAATAATGACAGAAAACTTCCCCTACCTGGTGAAAGAAATACACTTCCAAGTCTGGGAAGCACAGAGAACCTCAAACAAGAGGACTGTAAAGAAGACCACACCAAGACACATCATAATTAAAATGCCAAGGGCAAAAGGCAAAGAGAGAATCTTAAACGCAGCAAGAGAAAAATAGTTAGTTAACTACAAGGGAGCACCCACAGAACTGTCAGCTGATTTCTCAACAGAAACTTTTCAGGCCAGAAGGGAGTGGCAATAAATATTCAAAGTGATGAATAGCAAGAACCTACAACCAAGATTACTTTACCCAGCAAAGCCATCATTCAAAATTGAAGGTCAGATAAAGAGCTTCACAGATAAGAAAAAGTTAAAGGAGTTTATCACCACCAAGCCAGTACTATATGAAATGCTGAAAGGTATCCTTTAAGAAGAGGAAGAAGAAGAAAAAGTAAAGATAAAAATTATGAACAATAAATACATATCTATCAACAAGTGACTCTAAAAATCATGTGAATAAAAAAGCCGATGAACAGAATAAACTGGTGAATAAAATAGAATCAGGGGCATAGAAAGGGAGGGGACTGACAATTCTCAGGGGGAAAGGGCTGTTGGGGGTGCGGGAAGAGACTGGACAAAAATTGTACACCTATTGATGATGACATTGGGGGGTAAGGGCAGAGGGTGGGGTGGGAACTGGGAGGAGGGGAGCTATGGGGGAACAAAGAGGAATAACTGTAATAATCTGAACAATAAAGATTAAAGGAGGAGAGACTAAGGGAACTCTAGGACAACACAAAATGAAATGACATCTGAATAATAGGGGGACCAGAAGGAGACAAAACTGAGCAAGGGAGAGAAAACCTGTTTAAAGAAATAATGACAGAAAATTTGCCTGATATTGGGAAGAAAAAACTCACACAAGTTCCAGAAGCACACAGAGTCCCAAATAAGATGAACCCAATAAGACTGACACCAAGACACATTATAATTAAATTGGCAAATTCCAACGACAAAGTAAGAATCTTAAAGGCTGCAACAGAGAGACAGAAAGTTACCTACGAGGGATCTCCCATCATACTATCAACTGATTTCTCAACAGAAACACATCAGGCAAGAAGGGAAGGGAATGAAATACACAAAGTCATGCAAAGCAAGGGTCTGAATCCAGGAATACTATACCCAGCAAGGCTACCAATCAAAATTGAAGGTGAAATCAGGAGTTTCACAATAAAAAAGAACTAAGGGAATTTATTACCACCAAACCAACAATGCAAAAAATGCTAAAGGGTCTGCTATAAGAAGAAAAAACAGGAAGGGAAGAAGGAACACAGGTATAAAGAATAAAAATGGTGACAAACAAGTACCTATCAATAATAACTTTAAATGTAAATGGGTTAAATGCCCCAATCAAAAGACATAAGGTAGCTGAATGGATAAGAAAACATGAGCCATATATCTGCTGTCTACAAGAGACCAAAGGACTCACACAGATTGATAGTGAACGGATGGAAAAAAATTTTCAGGCAAATGGGAATGAAAAGAAAACTTGGGTAGCAATATTTATATCTGACAAATTAAACCTCAAAGTGAAGGCCATAACAAGAGATAAGGCAGGCCACTTCATAATACTAAGGGGAGCAATTCAACAAGAGGATATAACTCTGGTAAACATATATGCACCCAATAAAGGAGCACCCCAATACATTAAAAAACAAAACAAAAAACTTCTGGAAGATATCAAGGAAGAGATGGACAGCAATACAGTCATAGTAGGGGACTTTAATACCCATTGAAACCACTGGATAAACCCTCAAAACAAAACAAAAATCAGCAATGAAACATCAATCCTAAATGACTCACTAGATCACATGGAATTAATTGACATCTTCAGAACATTTCACCCAAAAGCCACAGA
Organism: Murina feae; assembly: GCA_004026665.1. Classification (NCBI taxonomy): domain Eukaryota; kingdom Metazoa; phylum Chordata; class Mammalia; order Chiroptera; family Vespertilionidae; genus Murina; species Murina feae. The sequence continues at coordinate 30,648 of PVJC01005403.1, read as the reverse complement.
ATATACTTTCCTCTCAAGTGCACATGGGTCATTTTAAAAGATAGACCATATATTGGGGCACAGGCAAAGTCTCTTCAAATTTAAGAAGATAGAAATCATATCAAGCATCTTCTCAGATCACAATGGCATAAAATTAGAAATCAACTACAATAAAAACAATGAAAAAAACCAAACACTTGCAGGCTAAATACCATGCCATTAAACAATGATTGGGTTACCAAAGAGATAAAAGAAGAAATAAAAAAGCATCCTGTCAACAAATGACAATGAAAACCCAAAATCCAAAATCTATGGGACACGGTGAAAGCAGTCTTGAGAGGGAAGTTCATAGCTCTACCTCAAAAAATAAGAAAAAATGGTAATAAATTATCTAATCCTATAACTCAAAGAGTTAGAAAGAGAGCAACAAGAAAAGCACAGAATAAGCAGCAGGAAGGAAATAATAAAGATTAGAGTGGAAATAAATGACATCGAGACCATATATATATATATATATATATATATATATATATATATGTTCAAAAGTTGGTTCTTTGAAAGGCTAAACAAGATTGATGAACCTCTAGCCAGGCTCACCAAGAAAAAAAGAGAGGACCCAAATAAACAAATAAACAAATGAACGAAAGAGGTGAAATAGCAACCTATCCCACAGAAATACAAAGGAGTATGAAAAAATACTATGAAGAACTTGAGTTTTTGAAGATGGTGACCAACAGGAAGGTAGGGAGGGAGAGAGTGTGAGAGAACCAGGGAGCGATAGAGGAGTGTGTGGACGTGTGTGGTGTGTGTGTGTATGAGCTAGGGACAGATAGATTCTGCAGGTCTTCTGAGGGGCTGCCAAACTGGGCAGTCTTAGATGGTGGAGCCTGGCTCCCAGCACGGACACTCCTGGGTGGCCAGTGCAGGCACAGAGACCACGCCATCTTGAGAAACAAAGCTGCTCACGACCAGGATCCTGGCCTCAGCACCATCCAGTCTGGTCTCAGACACAAGCCAGGACCCTGCAGCCACTGGGGACAGAGACCTGCGACCACAGCTACAGACCCATGGACACCAAGAATCCAGACATCCTGATGGCAGATCTCTGTGAGTAACAGAGCTCATCCCTCTCCCCACAGGCTCACTGGCAGCAACATAGTAACTGATAGATGCAACCCTTGCTTGGGCCTCAGGGCTGCTACAGGAATTTGAGCCTGGGAATGCACAAACTTTGGGAATCTGTTCCCCGCAGGATGGGGCTTTGAGCCTAGGAGCACGTACCTCTGGGTGTCTGTTCCCCAAGGCACAGAGCTGCAGAAATTTGTGCCTAAGAACTCTCAAACACTGGGAAGCCTGATTCCTGCAGCACGGGGCTTTGAGCCTAGGAGCGCGTGACTCTGGGTGTCTGTTCCCTGAGATGCAGGGATGCAGGAAATTGAGCCTAGGAACTCTTGAACACTAGGAAGCCTAATCCCCGCAGCACGGGGCTTTGAGCCTAGGAGTGCATGACTCTGGGTGTCTGTTCCCAGAGGTGCAGGGCTGCAGGAATTTGAGCCTGGGAACTCGTGAAATCTGAGAGTCTGTTCCCAACAGCACGGGCTCTGGCAGGAGGCAGCACTAAGCACCAGTGACTTGACTCTGTTTCTTATCACTTGTGCCTGGAATCCCTGATTCCCAGTGCATTCACACTAAGAGCCAGTGACTCCAATTCTTGGTGCATGTGCACACAGGGACCTTGATTCTCAATGTGAGGCTGCGCAAAGCAACAGAGACACCAATACTGGATTATCGGGGAACTCTGATTCCTGGCACATGCTAGAGGGCTCTGATTTTCAACACATTCCAGGGGGATCTCTGTTTCAGCTCAATTCAGGCTGGGTCCCTGATTCTAAGTGCACACACAAGGCCACACTGAGCACTGACAACACTGACTCTGAGCAAGCCTGGTTCTCACCAACTGACGACAACCAAACATCTTAGTGGCAGAGCTCTTCAGTGACACTAGGGTGGTGAGAAGCTCCCACTGCGCATGGCCCAGGCCCACAAATTCCACATTTGAAACTGCTGGAGACAGTCAGAATGGGGAGACAACACAATCCCCAGAGGAAAGAAAATGAGGAGTTGCCAAGAAACAAAATTAGTGAAATTGATGCATGCAACATGACAGAAAAAGAATTCAGAGTAATGGTTGTACAATTCATTCACCGGATGAATGAGAAAATCAACAACCTATGCAAGACTCAGAAAGAAATGAAAAGTGATATAGCTACAATCAAAAACACCATGGAAGGTTTCAACAGTAGATTAGAAGAAGCAGAGGATCAAATTAGTGAGTTAGAAGATAAGGTAGAGAAACAAGCTCAATATGAACAGCAACTGGAGAAAAAAATTAAAAAGCAGGAGGAGAGCCTAAGGGAGCTTTGGGACAACATGAAACGATATAACATAAGCATAATAGGGTTGCAAAATGGACAAGAAGAGCAGCAAGGATTATTACATCTATTTCAAGAAATAATGACAGAAAACTTCCCAGACATGGGGAAGAAAAAAGTTACACAAGTACAGAGATCCCAAGCAAGATGAACCCCAAAAGACCCACACCAAGACATATTATAATAACGTTGGCAAATGTACAAGACAAAGAGAGAATCTTAAAGGCTGCAAAAGAGAGACAGAGAGTTATGTACAAAGGATCCCCCATCAGCTTATCAAGTGATTTCTCAACAGAAACACACCAAGCTAGAAGGGAATGGGAGGAGGTATACAAAGCATTACAAAGCAAAGGACTGAATCCAAGAATACTCTATCCAGCAAGACTATCAATCAAAATTGAAGAGGAACTCAAGATCTTTGTTGACAAAAAAAAGGCTAAAGGAGTTTATCACTACCTAGCCAGCAATGCAAGAAATGCTAAAGGGAATGCTGTAAAAAGAAGAAATAAAAAGGTAAGAAAGAACACAGGCACAAAAATAGAAATGACTTCAAATAAGTACCTTTCAATAATAACTTTAAACATAAATGGACTAAATGCTCCAATCAAAAGACATCGAGTGGCTGAATGGATAAAAAGACATGACCCACATATAGGATGTCTACAAGAGACCTACCTCAGAACAAGAGACTCACACAGACTGAAAGTGAAGAGATGGAAAAATATTTTCAGGCAAATGGAAAGGAAAGAAAAGCTGGGGTAGCAATACTTATATCTGACAAAATAGACCTCAAAGTGAAGGCCATAACAAGAGATAAGCAAGGCCACTTCATCATATTAAAAGGATCGATACAAGAGGATATAACCCTGATAAACATATATGCACCCAATGCAGGAGCACCCAAATACATAAAAAAACTCCTGAAAGATATCAAGGGAGAGATCGAAAACAGTACAATCATAGTAGGAGATTTAAACACACCACTGACATAACTGGGTAAATCCTCTGGACAAAAAATCAGCAAAGAAACAGCAATCCTAAATGACTAACTAGATCAGATGGACTTAATTGACATCTTCAGAACATTTCACCCCAAAGCCACAGAATATACATTCTTCTCAAGTGCACATGGGACATTTTCAAAAATAGACCACATATTGGGTCACAAGCAAAGTCTCCCCAAATTCAAGAAGATTGAAATCATATCAAGCATCTTTTCAGATCACAATGGCATAATATTAGAAATAAAGTACAATAAAAACAATAAAAAAACCCTCAAACACTTGAAAGCTGAATAGCATGCTGCTAAATAATGATTGGGTTACCAATGATATCAAAGAAGAAATTAAAAACACTCTGGAAAATAATGACAACGAAAACACAACAATCCAATATTTATGGGACACAATGAAAGCAGTCCTCAGAGGGAAGCTTATAGCTCTACAGGCCTACCTCAAAAAAGAAGAAAAAATGATAGTAAATCATCTAACTCTACAACTCAAAGAATTAGAAAGAGAGCAACAAAAGAAGCCCAGAGTGAGCAGAAGGAAGGAGATAATAAAGATCAGAGCAGAAATAAATGACATAGAGACCAAAAAAACAATACAAAAGATCAATGAAACCAAGAGCTGTTTCTTTGCATGGATAAACAAGATTGATGAACCTCTAGCCAGGCACACCAAAAAGCAAAGAGAGAACACAAATAAACAAAATCAGAAATGAAAGAAGAGAAATAACAACAGACCCCATAGAAATTCAAAGAATTGTTAAAAAAATACTATGAACAACTCTACTCCAACAAACTAGAAAACCTGGAGGAAATGGACATATTTCTAGAAAAATACAATCTTCCAAAACTCAATCAGGAAGATTCTAAAAATCTCAGTAGGCCAATAACTATGGAAGAAATTGAAGCAGTCATCAAAAAGTTCCCAGCAAACAAAATCCCAGGGCCAGATGGCTTCACAGGGGAGTTTTACCAAACATTCAAGGAGAACTAAAACCTATCCTCCTCAGACTATTCCAAAAAATTCAAGAGGAAGGAATACTTCCCAGCTCATTCTATGAAGCCAGCATCACCCTAATACCAAAGCCAGATAAAGACAACACAATGAAAAAGAATGACAGGCTAATATCCCTTATGAATATAGATGCTAAAATCCTCAACAAAGTTCTAGCAAATCGGATCCTGCAGTATATCAGAAAGATCATACACCATGACCAAGTAGGATTTATCCCAGGGATGCAAGGATGGTACAATATCCAAAAATCAATAAACATGATACATCACATAAACAAATTAAGAGATAAAAATCACATAGTCATGTCAATTGATGCAGAAAAAGCATTTGACAAAATCCAACACCCTTTCTTGATAAAAACTCTCAGCAAGGTGGGAATAGAAGGATAATTCCTCAACATAATAAAAGCCATATATGACAAATCTACAGCCAACATCATACTCAATGGTCATAAACTAAAATCATTTCCCCTAAGAACAGGAACAAGACAGGGATGACCACTTTCACCACTCCTGTTCAAGATAGTACTGGAAGTACTAGCCATTGCGATCAGACAAGAAGAAGAAATAAAAGGCATCCAAATTGGAAATGAAGAAATAAAACTGTCCTTATTTGCAGATGACATGATACTGTACATAGAAAACCCTAAAGACTCCATCAAAAAATTATTAGACTTAATAAATGAATTTGGCAATGTTGCAGGATACAAAATCAATGCCAAGAAATCTATGGCATTTCTTTACACTAATAGTGAACTTACAGAAAGAGAGACTAAAACACAATCCCATTTACCATCACAACAAAAAAATTAAGATACCTAGGAATAAACTTAACTAAGGAGGTAAAAGACTTACATGCGAAAAACTACAGGACACTGAAAAAAAGAGATAGAAGAAGACATAAACAGATGGAAGAACATACCGTGTTCATGGATTGGTAGAATCAATATCATCAAAATGTCCATAATTCCCAAAGCAATCTATAGATTCAATGCAATCCCCATTAAAATACCAACAGCATATTGCACAGATCTAGAACAAATGTTCCAAAAATTCATCTGGAATAAAAAAAAAAAAAAGACCCCAAATAGCTGCAGCAATCGTGAGAAAGAAGAACAAAGTAGGTGGGATCGCAATACCTGATATCAAGCTGTATTATAAAGCCACTGTTCTTAAAATAGCTTGGTACTGGCACAAGAACAGACATGTAGATCAATGGAATAGAATAGAGAACCCAGAAATTGACCCAAACTACTATGCCCAATTAATATTCGATAAAGGAGGCAAAAGCGTACAATGGAGTCAAGACAGTCTCTTCAATAAATGGTGTTGGGAAAATTGGACAGATACATGCAAAAAGATGAAACTAGACCACCAACTCACACCATACACAAAAATAAACTCAAAATGGATAAAGGACTTAAATGTAAGATGGGAAACCATAAAAATACTAGAAGAATATACAGGCAGCGAAATCGCAGACACGTGCTGAAGGAATTTCTTCACTGATCCTGCTCCTAGGGCAATGGAAGCTAAAGAGAAAATAAACAAATGGGACTACATCAAAATAAAAAGTTTTTGCATAGCAAAGGAAACCATCAATAAAACAACAAAGCCCACTGCATGGGAGAACATATTTACCAATGATATCACCGATAAGGGTTTAATATCCAGCATTTACAGGGAACTCATACAACTTAACAAAAGGAAGATAAACAATCCAATCAAAAATGGGCAATGGACCCAAATAGACATATTTGAAAAGAAGACATACAGATGGCCGAAAGACATATGAAAACATGCTCAAAGTCACTAATTATACAAGAGATGCAAATCAAAACAACAATGCAGTATCATCTCACACCTGTCAAAATGGCTATCATCAACAAATCAACAAACAACAAGTGCTGGCGAGGATGTGGAAAAAAAGGAACCCTTCTGCACTGCTGGTGGGAATGCAGACTGGTGCAGCCACTGTGGAGAACAGTATGGAGTTTCCTCAAAAAATTAAAAATGGAACTCCCATTTGACCCAGTGATCCCACTCTAGGAATATATTCCAAGACGCTAGAAACACCAATCAGAAGCAGCACAATTTACCATAGCTAAGATCTGGAAACATCCTAAGTGCCCATCAGCAGATGAGTGGATTAAAAAACTGTGGTACATCTACACAATGGAATATTATGCTGCAGTAAAAAAGAAGGAATTCTTGCTATTTGCAACAGCATGGATGGAACTGGAGAGCATTATGCTAAGTGAAATAAGCCAGTCAGAGAAAGATAAATATCATATGATCTCACTCATTTGTGGAATATAGAGAACAACATAGACTGATGGACAGGAATAGATCCAGAGACAGAGAAGCAGCGATCGATCTGTTGATCCCCGGAGGGAGGGTGGGGGAGGGTGGGGGTCGGGGGGGGGGAAATCAACCAAAGGACTTGTATGCATACATATAAGCCAAAACAATGGACTCAGACAACAGAGGGAAGAAAGCATGAGTGTGTGTGAGGGGGGTGCGGAGGAGGGGTTGGGGGTTATTGGTAGATGAGGACACATTTGTAATACCTTGACCAATAAAAAAAAGAAAAAGAAAATTAAAAAAAAAGAAAAAAATACTATGAACAACTCTATACCAACAAAATCGACAACCTTGATGAAATGGGCATATTCTTGGAAAAATACAAGCTCCCAAAACTCAATCAGGAAGCATCAAAAAAACAAAATAGGCTGATAACCCAGCAGGAAGGCCAGGGACGGTAGGTGAGTAGTAAGAGATCAACCAAAGGACTTGTATGCTTGCACATAAGCATAGCCAATGGACATAAGACACTGGGGGGTAGAGGGGGCTGGAGGAAGGTCAAGGGGAAAAAAGGGGGGAGGGGGTATATATAATACTCTTTGTAATACTTTAAGCAATAAAACAAAATTGGGGGGGGAAGGCAACCAAATTGGAAAAGAAGAAGTAAAACTGCCATTGTTCACAAATGACATGATATTGTATATAATATCATGTATATAGTATCAAAGAACTACTAGACCTAATAAATGAATTCGGCAATGTAGCAGGATACAAAATTAACACCCAGAAATCTATCACTTTTTTATATACCAACAATGAACTCACAGAAATAGAAACTAAAAAAAAATTAACATTTACTATTGAACCAAAAAAATTAAGATACCTAGAAATAAACTGAACTAAGAAGGTAAAACACCTATACTCAGAAAACTACAGAACATTGGAAAAGATAGAGGAAGACATAACCAAATGGAAGAACATACCATGTTTATGGATTGGTAGAATCAACATCATTAAAATGTCCATACTACCCAAAGCAATCTACAGATTCAATGTAATCCCCATTAAAATACCAACAGCATATTTCAAAGATCTAGAAAAACTCTCCAAAAATTCATCTGAAATAGAAAAAAGACCCCAAATACCCACAGCAATCCTGGAAAAGAAGAACAAAGTTGAAGGAATCACAATACCAGATATCAAGCTATACTACCAAGCCACAGTTCCCAAAACTGCCTGGTACTGGCACAAGAACAGACGTATAGACCAATGGAATAGAACAGAGAACCCAGAAATCAAACCAAGCCATTATGCTCAATTAATATTTGACAGACGAGACAAAAGCATACAATGGAGCCAAGACAGTCTCTTCAATAAATGGTGTTGGGAAAATTGGACACATACATGCAAAAAAATGAACTTACACCATACACAAAAGCAAGCTCAAAACAGCTTAAGGACTTAAATGTAAGACAGGAAACCATAAAAATCCTACAAAACTCCATAGGCAGCAAAATAGCAGATACATGTTGTAGCAATATTTTTACTGACACGGCTCTTAAGGCAATGGAGAGTAAGGAGAAAATAAACAAATGGGACTACATCAAAATGAAAAGCTTCTGCACAGCAAAAGAAACCATCAGCAAAGAAAGCCCACTGCACGCCAATGCTATTTCAGATAAGGGTTTAATCTCCAAAATTTACAGAGAACTCATACAACTTTACAAAAGGAAGACAAACAATCCAATCAAAAAATGGGCAAAGGACCTAAATGGACGCTTTGTGAAAGAGGACATACAGAAGCCAAGAGACATAAAACATACTCAAAGTCACTAATCATCCAAGAGATGCAAATCAAAACAACAATGAGGTACCATCTCACACATGTCAAAATGGCTATCATCAACAAATCAACAAACAACAAGTGCTGGCAAGGATGTGGAGAAAAAGGAACCCTTGTGCACTGCTGGTGGGAATGCAGACTGGTAGTATGGAGTTTCTTCAAAAAGTTAAAAATGGAAGTGTCATTTGACCCAGTAATCCCATTTCTAGGACTATATCCCCAAAAACCAGAAACACTAATCAGAAATGATATACTATTATGCACCCCTATGTTCTTAACAGCATAATTAAAAATAACAGATTTGGAAACAGCCTAAGTGCCCATCAGCAGATGAGTGGATTAAAAATCTGTGGTACATCTACACAATGGAATAGTACGCACTATAAAAGAGAATTTTTACCATTTGCTACAGCATGGAGAGAAGTGGAGAGCATTATGTCAAGCAAAATAAGCCAGTCAGAGAAAGATAAATATCACATGATCTTGACTCAAAATAGACAAAAGACTTAAATATGAGATGTGAAACAATAAAAATCCTGGAAGAAACTATAGGCACCAAAATCTCAGACATCTCTCATAGCAATATGTTTACAGATTCATCTCCTAGGACAATGGAAACTAAGGAGAAAATAAACAAATAATCTAATCTAATAAGCGAATCTACTAAAAGAATAATATACTAATTGTGTCACTGTGCTACATCCCAAGCCATGCCCACCAGCCAATCAGAGTGACTATAGGCAAATTATCCCAACCAAGATGGCAGCCGGCATCCACAGAGCTAGAAAAAACAGGAGGCTTCATGCACCTGGCGATGGAGGAAGCTGCCTGCCTAGGCCGGCTGTGGCCTCTGCTAAAGGCAACAAAGTTTCAATTATAGAAGCCATGGAGCTGGAGCAAGCAGAAGGCTACGTTGCCCAGGTGATGGAGGAAGCTGCCTGCCTAGGCAGACTGGCCTTCGCTCAAGGCAACAAAGTTTCAATTATAGAAGATAAATAAACCCCAGATACCTGCTTCCAGCCAGCCTCTCTGAGAGCTTCTGTGGATAGGGGCTGTGGCCAGCCTGCAAACAGCCATCAGCCCCTCACCCAAGATGGCCCCACCCTCATGGGGTGAGGGTCCCTACTAGGGGTCTTGGCCAGCCTGAAAATGGCCCTCAGCCCCTCACCCAGGCTGACCAGGCACTCTAACAGGGACCCTCACCCTGAAGGGGCTGTGGCCAGCCTGCAAACAGCCATCAGCCACTCACCCAGGCTGGCCAGGCTCCTGAGCAGAACACCCCTCCCTGAAGGGGATGTGGACAGCCTCAAAACGGCCCTCAGCCACTCGCCCAGGCTGGCCAGGAACCCCACAGGGCCCCCACCCTGATCCGGGACACCCTTCAGGGCAAACCAGCCGGCCCCACCCATGCACCAGCCCTCTATCCTATGTAATATAAGGGTAATATGCAAATTGACCCTAACAGCAGAACCACTGGGAATGACTGGACACTATGACACACACTGACCACCAGGGGACAAATGCTCAATGCAGGAGCTGCCCCTGGTGGTCAGTGCACTCCCACAGGGGGAGCTCTGCTCAGCCACAAGCCAGGCTGATGGCTGCCAGTATAGTGGTGGTGGTGCGAGTCTATCCTGCCTCCTCAGCAGTGCTAAGGATGTCTGACTGTAGCTTAGGCCTGCTACCCACTGGCAAGTGGACATCTCTTAAGGCTCTTGGGCTGCCAGAGTGATGTCTGACTGACAGCTTAGGCCCGTTTGCCCAGGGAGCGGGCCTAAGCCAGCAGGTAGACATCCCCTGAGGGCACAAGCCAGGCTGAGGGACCTCCCTGAGTGCACAAATTTTTGTGCACCGGGCCTGTAGTACTATAATAAAATAAAAAGCCTCTGCACAGCAACAGAAACAATCAACAAAATAACAAGAGAGCCCATTATATGGGAGAACATATTTGTTACATCTGACAAGAGGTTAATTTCCAAAATATATAAGGAACTCATACAACTTAATAAAAGGAAGACAACAAATCCAATTAAAAAATGGGCAAAGGACCTAATTAGACACTTCTCCAATATGGACATACAGATAGCCTAGAGACTTTTGAAAAAATGCTCAAAGTTACTAAATCATCCAAGAGATGCAGATTAAACTGACAATGAGATATTCCTTACACCTGCTAGAATAGCTAACCTCAAAAAATCAACAAAAGACAAGAGCTGTCCAGGTTGTGGAGAAAAGGAAACCCTCGTACACTGCTGGTGGGAATGAAGACTGGTGTAGCCACTGTGGAGAACAGTATGGAGTTTCCTCAAAAAACTAAAAATGGAACTCCCATTTGACCCAGTGATCCCACTTCTAGGAATATATCCCAAGAAACCAGAAACACCAATCCGAAAGGATATATGCACCTCTATGTTCATAGTAGCACAATTCACAATAGCTAAGATTTGGAAACAGCCTAAGTGCCAATCAGCAGATGAGTGGATTAAAAAACTGGTACATCTACACAATGGAATACTATGCTGAGGTAAAAAAGGAGTTCTTACCATTTGCAACAGCATGGATGGAACTGGAGAGCATTATGCTAAGTGAAATAAGCTAGTCAGAGAAAGATAAATATCATGTGATCTCACTCATTTATGGAATATGATGAACAACATAAACTGATGAACAAAAGCAGATCCAGAGACAGGGAAGCATTGATCAGACCATCAAACCTCAGAGGGAAGGTAGGAGAGGGTGGTGGAAAGGGGGAGAGGTCAACCAAAGACTTATATGCAAGCATATAGGCCTAATCAATGGACACAGACAACAGTGAGGTGAGGGCATGAGTGGGGAGGATGGGGGGTAATGTGAGGATAAGAACACATACAAAATTTAATCTAATAAAAGAGTGATATGCAAATTAACCATCACTCTGAGACACATAAGCCACGCCCACCAGCCAAGCCACACCTGCCAGCCAATCAGAGTGGCTGTATGCAAATTAACCCAGCCAAGATGGCGGCCATCAGCCACAGAGCTAGAGCAAACAGGAGACTTCTGTTGCACCAGCAATGGAGTTGAAACTGCCTGCCTAGGCCAGCCGGGCTTCTGCTGAAGGCAACAATGTTTCAATTATAGAAGCCACGGAGCTAAAGCAAACAGGAGGCTTCATTACCTGACTAGGCCTCTGCTCAAGGCAACAAAATTTCAATTATAGAAGATAAATAAACCTCAGAAACCTGATTCCAGCCAGCCTTGCTGGGATGTTGGGTCAATGAGAGCTGTGGGCAGCCTGAAAACAGCCCTCAGCCCCTCACCCAGGCTGACCAGGTACCCAAGTAAGGACCTAAACCCTGAAGGGACTCTGGGTAGCCTGAAACAGCCTGCAGCCCCTCACCCAGGCTGGCCACACCCCAATGGGGTGAGGGACCCCAATGGGGTGAGGGTCCCCAATGGGGTGAGGGTCCCCACTGGGGGGCTTGGCCAGCCTGCAAACAGCCATCAGCCTCTCACCCAGGCTGGCCAGGCACGCCAGCAGGTGGACATCTCCCAAGAGGTCCTGACTGCGAGAGGGCACAGGCTGGGCTGAGGGACACCCCCCTCCCTCTGAGAGTACAAATTTTTGTGTACCAGGCCCCTAGTAACTTAATAAAGAGATTTAAAAAAAAGTTCCAGGTAACATTTGACTTTTAAGGTATGATAATGGCATTATGGTTATATTTTTTAAAGGGTTCTTACCTTTTACAGAAACATTTATGGATAAAATTACACAATGTCAAAATAATTCATTGGTATGGTGTGTGGGTGGGTATGGAGGAAAAGAAAACAAATGTGGTAATGAGTTAATGTTCACTGATGGGAATGTAGGCTTTAATAACTAGTCTCCCCACTTTGGTTTAGGTTGACATTGTCACACTGAATCATCACACAGGCACCTACTGGGTATTCACAAAACCCTGGGGTATACACTCTCAGTCTCAGAAGGCTTCAAGCCCTCAGACCCCTTGCATGGTCAGGTTCAGACACAGGCAGCAGCAACACATCAAAATGTGCCATGAAGGAGCATGGGGGGTTGGGAGGCTCAGACTTCACGGAGGCCCCTCAGTCCACAGGAGAGACAGGCAAATGAGGGGCCCCACCAGATACTTGGGAATCCAGAGAATTCAGATAGCCTCTGTTCAAGGCCTGCCATTCCAACTGTGTGACTCAGGGACCACAACTTTCCCTCTCTGCTCTCCAGGATTCCAATGTTAAAGTGGGGTTGGCCAAAGCCCATCCCACTCTACCTGCCCATAGAGTGGAAACCTAGCCTGAGGCAGATGCTCACTAACCCTTAGACTGGACTTGCCTTCCTCAGCAAAGCTGTCACCTCCTAAAGGCAGTGGTGAGCAGGCTGCCTTCATACTGTGCACGAGGATGCAGACCTGCCCTCAGGAAGCTTCCAAGGGAAAAGTCATCTTTTAAACAACACCGTACTGAGCAAAGCCTCAGAAAATGGGGCTTAGATGTCCCTGGCCTCAGGAAAAGAGGGACTCTGCCAGGACAAAGATGAAGAAAATAATAACAACAAAGGTGACAAGGGCTGATTTACTGAGTGCTTTTAATTTTTTTTATTATTGATTTCAAAGAGGAAGGGAGACAGAGAGAGAGATAGAAACATCAATGATGAGAGAGAATCATTGATCAGCTGCCTCCTGCATGTCCCCTACTGGGGATCAAGCCTGCAACCGGGCATATGCCCCAACAGGGAATGGAATCCTGACCTCCTGGTTCATAGGTCGATGCTCTGCCACTGAGCCACGCGGGCTGGACCAGAGTGCTTTTTAAGTGCCTGGCCCCATGTCCAACTTTACCTGCATCTCTGCTTCCATTCTCATCACCACCTAATGGTTTCATTTAGCCCCTGTGTAGTTGAGAAACTGAGGTTCAGAGGGAAGATATTGCAGCAAGTGAATACAGAGCCAAGTCCTAAACCTGCCAGAGTCCAAGGCCCTATGGGGTGGGGAAGCTCTGGGCATCCAGAGGGGCCATGGCAGAACCCTGGGAGCCTGTGGCCCCACCGAAGCAAGCTCTTTCCAGGCCTCAGTTTCCACAATGTGAAATGAGGCAGAAAGACCCCAAACCCACAGAAAGGGCACCGGGGGAAAGTTGCATGAGTGTGAGCAGAGGTAACATTCCTAAGCTTCCAAAAGGAGTGAAGGCGGCTGTGAGGTAAGTTCAGGGTGCAGGCACAAAGGCAAGAAAAATGAGATAGATCACTCTGGCTGAGGCTCAGGCTCTGGGAGATTTTTCCCCTGCTATATTTTTAGATGTTCTACTTTCTTTCCCCTCCCACGCCCCAGTAGGAGGAAGAACACAGAAATAGATGGGTGTGGATGTCTGAGCGGCTATATATAGTGGGCACAAACCAGTCACCTGGGCTCCTCCCCCTCCTTGCCCCAAGCTAAGAGGGGCAGGGGCCCTTCCTCTTGCCCAATTGCCACAGTGCCTGCTCAGCTCTAGCAGCTTCCTTTAGGCACCCCCTCACTCCAGCACACTTATACAGCCATACACACACTGTCAATGACTACCTACCCTGACCTGAGTCTCAGAGGTGTTTGAGGGATCCCAGGACAACCAACAAACCCTACCCAGAGAGGTAATAATAACAGCATGACTAATTCACAAGAAAGGGACTCACATCCATCAACTTAACTCTCAAAATTCCCTCACAAGATGAAATAATGGTTATTTTACAGATGGAGAAACTTAGGCCCAGGGAGAAGACAAGGCCTTCCTGGGTCACACAGAAAGCTAGTGGCAAAGCCTGTAATCCCCTGGCTTCACAGGCAGCTCCATCAGAGGTGAAGCCTGCATCCACCAGGCCTGGAAAAGACAGGGCACCTGAGATTACTGTATTGAACAAGTGGCTCAAAAAATTCCTGAACATGTGCCAGTGGGCTCAAGAGAGAGAAGCTTAGCACTGCCAGGGGGTGTGTGACAGCAACTGCCCAGTCCTCATTCACAGGCCCATCCCCGATCATTGAACTTTAGCGCCCAAGTGCAGACCTTCATTTTTCCAGTTCTAAAATTCCAGGTGGTTTGGTGGGTTTTAGTCAAGAAATTCCATTGGCTGTCCACCCAAGGTGAGAACTGCCTCTTCCTGGCAAATGTGGATTCTGCACCATTACCTAAGTCAACAGAAGAAAATTGGGACAGGATGAGGCCAGAGCTTAGCGTGTCTCACTGGTCACTTTTCTCCCACAGATTGATGACCAGTCTTGACATTGTCAGACCAATTGTTTTTGGTCATGCCCAAGTCCTACTCCATAGACTGACACTGGACAACCATGTCTACTCCATCACAGAGCTCCTGACACAATCCAGAGGCTCTGGAGATGGGTGGGGCAGAAGCCTGCATCTCTGAAGTTCACAAAACCCCAATGAGGATTCAGGCCCTGCCTTGGGGGCAGCAGCATCCAAAGGGAGGAAAGAAAATTTGGCACCAGGGCAACAGCCATCCTCTGGGAGGAAAGGACATGGGTCCTACTCTCAGTGGACCTGGGTATATAGACATTACATAGGAAAGAATGAGCTTGCAGTTGCTACAGCCTATATTCAATTTCCGAATATCCATATGGCAAACGAATGAAACTGGACCCTTAACGTACACCACACAAAAAACATTAAAGACCCAAAACTGTAAAACTCCTAGAAGAAAACAGGAAGAGAATTTTATGACATTAGATTTGGCAATGAATTCTTGGATATGACACCAAAAGCACAGGCAACAAAAGCAAAAATAGATGAATGGGACTATACCAAACTGAAAACTTCTGCACAGCAAAGGAAACAATTAAGAGAGTGAAGAAATATTTGCAAACCATATATCTGATAAAGGGTTAATACCCAGAATATGTAAAGAATTCTTACAACTCAATGCCAAAAAACAAATAATTCAGCCAAAAAATGGGCAAAGGACTTGAATAAACATTTCTGCAAAGACATACAAATGGGGCAAAAAAAGGAGCTCCTTCAAACCAAGCTTCTTCAGGTAGGACCCACATCAGGCTGTGTCTCCTTCCTCAGACTGGGCTCCAACCAACTGCCCACAGAGACGGCCGCTGTCTGCCTCCTCACCTCCCTGCCCAGCCAGGCCAAGTGGTGAGAGATCCTGCCCCAGTGCAGACATTTCAGGCAGCTGCCTCTCTCAAAATCTGGCAGTGTGATTAATACTCAGCCTGCCAGGAGCCCATTTATCACAGTCATACCATGTGACCACCTGCATAGGGCAGGTATGCTGCCCCAGGGTCTGCATGAGTCCCTCCCCTAGAACTTGCCCAGTTCTTACTGAGGACTGGGTCCTGCATGATGGGCACACCTGGAAGAGAGCTCTCACCATCTCACTCCTGCCCCTCCTCCAGCCTCTAGGGCAGCTCCAACTTAGAGTCAAATGGACCTAATGGAAGGCCCACCTCGTTCACTTCCTCCCAGATGTGTGACTTGGGCAGGCCTCATCCTTTTTGAGCTTGTTTCTTCATCTGTAATATAAGTGCCACACTACTCCCTCGCCAGCCCTTATGAGCAGCCAAGAGGACAGCATATGCCAAATGCTTGCACTATGATAGAAGCATAATAGTGGTGGGTCCCTTTCCTTTCTATTGAATCCAGACTGCCTGGCTTCAAATCTCCACTTGGCTACTTATGGACTGTGTTACTTTGAGCAAGTTACTTAACCTCTCTTCTTCAGTGTTTTCTTCTGTAGAACCACCTCATAGGCAGTGGTGAGGATTAAATAAACAAAGATTTGAAAATGCCTGAAACAGCACCTGGCATGCAGCAGGCACTATGAAAGCATCAGCCGGGTTTCCTGTTGGTGTCATTGATGTCCTATTTCATGGGGCTGTTCTGAGGTCTGGACTTGTCAAGGTTCTGAAAACTGGAGATGTATCTCCTGTGTTTGCTGAATGTCCATTCTTTTACTCTCCTTCCCTGCAAGGCTTTATGGAGCTCCCTGCCCGCCCCCCCCCCAGTCCCAAAGAGTTCAGCCAGCACTTGGGTGGAGGCAGGTCACTCTGTCCTATCCTAAGCAGTTCAGGAACCAGTGAGTTGGAGTGGGGAGGGCTAAGGTTGGTACCTGCAGAGTAGATCATGAGAAGGGGTGCAGGGGAGCCCCAAGAGCTGCGCTAGGCTCTGGGTTGAGAGCTGGAAGGACGGGCACAGGGAACTGGAGCAATGGTCAGGCATTGGGAAGACACTGAGAGTTCTTGAGGAGAGAAGCAGACTGGGCAGAGCTGACTTCAGACTCTACCCAGCTGGACAGGAGAAACCAGAGCTGGGGGTGGGGATGGGGCTGGGGAACTTGGGGCAGGGGCAAAAACATCAGAGTTTGTGACCCAGGGCCCATCCTACACATACTGGCCAAATAGTCCTTGTGTGGTGCCCCAGCATCACCCTCTGTAGGGAGAGAGGGTCTTCCTGCTTTAAGTTAGCCAGCTTCCCTGACCCAGATCTGACCTCCATTTCCCAAATCCTGAGTTTCTGTGGCATGCAGGAATGGCTGGACAGATGCAGCCCCCACTTTAGCCAGTCAAGATCTTGACAAGAGGGAGCATCACACATCTCCCGCCTTCTATAGCTAGAAAGGCCTGGGTTCAAGCCTCAGCTTCCCAGCCATGTGGCCCTGAGCACGTTACTCAGCCCCAATGAGCTCAGCTTCCTCTTGCACACCCACAGGGCACAGTAAGGAAGAAGTGGGTGATGATTTTAAAACACCTGGCACACAGTAGGTACTCACATTCCCCTCTAGGCCTCAGTTTCCCTACCTGTAAAATGAAAGGGTTGAAAGATGGTATATGAGGGGCCTTTTGAACCAGACTCTACCTCTGGGGAATGGTCCCAGCAGGATCAGCCCAGCTCTGGTGGTCCACCTTACTTGATCACTAAGCTCTGCCTCCCTGAACCCAGGTGCCAAGTGAAAAGAAGGGGGTGACACTGAACTGTCTGCAGGCTCCTCACCCAGTCTAACCAAGGACTCCAGGTTCTCCTTCATATCCCATTCCCCTAATACCCCTTTTCCCAGGAAACCACTCCTGGGGCCCTATGCTGCTCTATTCCTGAGGACAGTGTGAATCTCTAACTGATGCTTCCCTCTTCACTCTGACCACCAGGAAGCACAGGCTCAAATATTCAGCTCAACACCAGGCCCTGTGTGTCCATGGTCTAAGTTCCCTGAGCCTTTTCTTCCTATTGCATCCTATTTTCCAGCTCCGGATTAAGTCTTTCTCAGTATCACATGTATGCTTAAAACCCTATGGACACAAAACACTGGGGGGTAGGGGAGGCGGGCGGAAGGGCAGGGGGAAAAAAGAGATATATGTACCAATATTTGTAAAACTTTATGTAATAAAAAATAAAAATTAAAACAAAAATAAAAAAAGAAAAATAAAATATCCAGTGTTGGTTAAACCAAAAAAAAAAAAAAAAAAAAAAAAAAAAAAA
>PVJC01005403.1:0-12508 GCA_004026665.1 Murina feae | reverse complement strand
CTAGTTGCATTCGGGAGCTGGGAGGATCTGCTCTCATCCTAGAACATTCCATAGTCCTGCTAATAGCAACCCTGGCAACTGTGACTAGAATATATCTAGTGCCTACTATGTGCCAGGCAACACTCCTGGTGCAGTACATGAGCATTCCAGTTAATTCTCTAACAGCACTGTGAGTAGGTTCTACTATCCTTCTTCCTTTTCCAGGTGAGAAAACTGAGGCACAGAGAGCTTAAGTAATATGTCAAAGGTCACACAGCTGATAAGTACTGGAGCTGGAATTCACACCAGGCTATCTAATACCACTGCCCAGGTTCTTTTTTTTTTTTTTTAAATATATTTTATTGATTTTTTTACAGAGAGGAAGGGAGAGAGATAGAGAGTTAGAAACACCGATAAGAGAGAATCATCGATCAGCTGCCTCCTGCACACTCCCCACTGGGTATGTGCCCACAACCAAGGTACATGCCCTTGACTGGAATCGAATCTGGGACCCTTGAGTCCGCAGGCTGACACTCTATCCACTGAGCCAAACCAGTTAGGACTGCCCAGGTTCTTAACAACTATCCATACTGCCTCAAGTGGTAGAAAGGACCCAGGTGGAAGGCTCAACCTGAGATGAGAGCCCCGGCCCTACCTACCACCCACCTGGGGCTGATCCTATCTCTGTTATTTGATGTCTGGACTGGCCCAGGACCTCCCTTCCCTCCAGCTGCATGAACAGGCATCAGGCCTGGGGGCAGAGTTGGGTTCATTTACTCCCCAAGTAGCAATGGGGAAATGAGCAGGTAAAGAGAGTCACCAAACATCCTGAGGTAACATGGTAGGGAATAAAGGCCAGACTTTGGCACTAGGGTGGCCTGAGCCCCTTCTGAGCTTCGGTTTCCATCTCTGTAACATGGGACAGTAAGAAATTGCCTGGCTCACAGAAGGGCTTAGGCAGGGCCCTGGCTCCTCAGCTCCTGAGGGACTCTTCTGGGATTGCTCACTAAGCAAACCAGAGCTGGGCCCATCAGCCCTCCACACCTCCAGAGCCAGAATCCTGCCCTTCAGCTGCCTAACTGTGTGACCTTGGGCATGTCACTACACCCCTCTGGCCTCAATTTCCTCAGCAGCAGTATGGGAATAACAGAAGAATTGTTACTTGCCCATGCTTGGCATACAATGTCTTATCCACTAATTATTTTCATTATCCTGGGGAACCTTTCAGCCCTGGGCACCCCTCCTTCCTGGCAGGCAGCTTGATGAGGGTCTGGGCAGAGCCATGAGAGGCATGTGCAGGAGAGCAGGCTTCAGTGGGGGAGCTGCCCAGGTACTGTAGGAGATGGTAAAGAGCTGCTCCCCATCATAGCTGTCCAGAGGGCTTTCTGCTGAAGTGGGAATGAGGCATCCCACATGCACATGCACACATATCCTGAACCATGCATGACTAATGCCCCAAACAACTAAAGCCCAACCCTAGAGCCTTATCTGTTCCTGGTGCCCTCCTTTGGCCCCCACCCCAGCAGGCTAGAGGACTTGTGCATTCAATCCCAGCTCTGTCTCTTCTGTGACTCGAGTCAACTCACCTTTCCTATATTGGCCTCCATTTTTCATGTGGAAACAGAGCTAATAACATCCCTCTCCTGTACAAGAAACAAATTATGTTACCTGTGTGAAGAGCATGGAGCCCTGGTATGACCTGAGGCTCCTCATTCTGGCCTCAGTGATGCTGTTGTTATACTGGGGCTCCCATATTTGCATAATGCCTCCCCTGCCAAGTTCCCCAACCCCCAGCACACAAGGCTCTGATCCAGCACAGGTTTCTTCTATTTCTTCTTTGTCCCATGAGTCATAAGTAATCAACAGAATCAGATGCTGCAGGCAGGTGTGTTGGGTGACATCCCTTCAGTCTACTACAGCCAGCCTCATGGATTTAAACCTGCTCTGCCCTGGAACAGCTTCCCTGCTGCTAAATCCTGCCTCTGTGGGCTCCCTGAGATGTCTGCCCATCCTCTGGCCTGTTTCCAGGACCTCCCGAGTACAGCAGATACCCCACAGGGTCTGGAACAGCAGCACCTGGAGCTGTTCCTCACTGAAGCAGATGGGGCTGGGCCCATTTGGTCAAGGAAGAGATGGTAGTAGGCTGAGGAGGACAGCTGAGAAATAGCTTCTACAAGGGCACAAACTCTGAGCAGAGGGGCTGTCAGTGTGCAGACAGGAAGAGAGGGAAATGGGTCACGTCCAGAAGGATAGATATGTCCCAGAGAGGGAAGCCAACAGATTGGCCCAGTGGCTCCATCTCACAGCCCTGAGGCCTCCTCCAGGCATCCCCACTGATTTGATGCATCCCCAGCTCCCTCTCCACATACTATGGCTTCTTGGAGGGCAAACCCTAGTTTTTGCCAGGGACATGGTGACCAAGGGCATGGCCTCCAACTGTGTCCCTCCCAAAGGTGGCCCCAAACTGGGAAGCAATGTGCAGGGTAGTGGGAGTGATGGGAGACTGTGGGCCTGAATAGGAGACCTGGGCAGAATCCTACCTCAGCCACCAGGATCTGTCCTCCATCTAAGGAAGAAAATAAACTGCTTCCTTTCATGGGTTGTTATTTAAATTAATGAGCTAATTAAACTGTGAAGAAAGGTTTCTTGTGCACATAAAAGAGATGACCAACCACATCAAATTAATAATTATTAACACTCTTCCTCAGGCAGGCTACCTGGATTGAGTCTTCGCAGCAGCTCTCCTAGCTGGAATGGCAAGCAGGCTGTGCTGGACTGTGCAAGGGCATCTGAGTTGCTGAGGGTGGCTCCTCCCTGTTTTAGAGTCTTGCAGACACTTCCCAGTAACCAGTCCCACCCCACGCCTGCCCAGGGCTCTACACATGCTGAACCCAGTCCATGCAGCAAAATGCGCATTTTAACATTCATTGAGCAAATGTGTGCCGGGTCCATAGTAGGCCTTCTCCACACAACACCCAGAAGGATGCCCTCTGAGGAGCCCCTTTTACAAAGGAGATGCAGGCAAGTGGGTCACACAGACAGAAGTGAAGCAAGAACTCCAACTCCATCTCAATTACTTCCTACCCTGCAATATGAGGGTGGAGAGGGTAGCACCACTCAACCCTCCCTCCAGCTCCTACTGAAAAAGGCTTGTGGGGGAACTTGCCACTTCCCCCATGTCACATCCCCATGCTCACTCAGCAGGCTGACTCAGCAAACACAGTTGAACCCCCTGACACCAAATTAAAGCCAAAAGCCTTCCCAGAAATCACTACTCAGCATAGCTGCCTTAAAACTGATGTCTGAGGAGACAAAGGAAGCTCAGGGAATGGAAAAGTGTCTGTTCCCAAGACTTGCTGCAGCCTGTCCCTGCAGGCCCTCATGGAATCATGTTCTCACGTATAAGAATTATGTTCTCCAAATGCTTACTCATCATAGGGCACAACCAGGCCCCTGAGGTCAGAGCCTGATGGAGCCCAAAGCACCCACAGCCTCAACCATGTGCTGGCCTGCCCCCACAGGTAGGCACACCTTACCTAAGTGACCCACAGCTATGCCCTTGCTTAATGAGGGACCTCCAGGATTCCCAAGGCTCACTCCTGGCTAGTGCCTGAGCCAGGTACCCCTGGGACTCAAACAGCCAGGGGCCCTGAGCACCCTGAGCCTGTCACAGTAAAAAGCTACTCTCCTCCTTTCTTCCAGGAAACTCCCCAAACCTTCTCACCTCTTTCTTCACCCTGTGACTCAATAGCACCTCTCCTACCCTACACATACATACAGGCACCTGGCTGTGGAAGGGAAAGGTGGGCTCCAGGAGATGGGAAGAAGAGAAAGGGGTGGCAGCGAAAGCACTGAGCAGAAGAAAACAGCATCCTTGAAACTGCCTTGCACACAGACTCCCAGCCCCTAACTCATCCATTAATCCAGGCAGTAGAAAGTGGTAAGGTGACAGATGAGGCCTGCAGACTCCTGGCCCATAGAACCCCTCCTACAATCAACCCCACTTAAGCCTCTATCCACAGACCTAGGACAGATGGAGCAGGAGCAAACGCGGACCCTGCCCTCTGCAAACTCCCGGGCAGCCCAAGAATGCCAGACTCACCCCAATTTCTATAAAATTAGGCAGGGGCCACAGGAGGGACAGTTAAGGGGGGGAGGGGGAAGGGTACCCTGCCATAGGCCCCTGAGAGATATACACCAGAGAGAGCAGCTGCCTCATCCATACACACCTTCTGGGTCTCAAGACTTTGACATACAGCAATGAACCTTGGATCCTCTCTCTGAGATGTGGTGGCCTTCTCCTTCTGGGATCTCTAACTGGGATCTTGACCCGAATTGTCTCAGCTTTGTCATGGGCTCTCCCCATAATCCTGGACCAGCCCTTCCCCTTACTATGCCTTGATTTCCCATTAGTACCTGTGGGTGCATCAGAGTCACTGGAGGGCTTGTGAAAATATAGGTTGGTGGCCTCCTCACCAGTTTCTGACTCAGCAGGTCCAGGTTGATCCCAAGAACCTAATTTCTAACAATCTCCCAGATGGTGCTGATACTGGCATTTGAGGAACACACTTTGAGAACTGCTGGCCTAGATGTGTCCAGCCTAAAAAGTGCATAGCCCACACCCTGAAGAAGTTCATAGGCTGGCCTGGCCAGGTAGCTCAGCTCGTTAGAGAAAAGTCTCAATACACCAAGGTTGTATTTGATTCCCCAGTCAGGGCACATATAAGAGTCAACCAATGAATCCATAAATAAATGGAACATTCCGGGGATGGAAGGTTGGTTCAATATTCACAAATCAATAAATATGATACATCACATAAACAAATTGAAAGATTAATTAAATTTGATCATATCAATAGATGCAGAAAAAGCATTTGACAAAATTCAGCACCCTTTTTTGATAAAAACTCTCAGTAAAGTGGGAATAGAGGGATCATACCTCAACATAATAGAGACCATATATGACAAACCTACAGCCAATATAATACTCAATAGGCAAAAACGAGAAGTGTTTCCTTTAAGAACAGGAACAAGAGAAAAAATGTCTGATTCCACCACTCTTATTCAACATAGTACTGGAAGCCCTAGAGACAGCAATCAGAGAAGAAGAAGAGATAAAAGGTATCCAAATTGGAAAAGAGGAAGTAAAACTCTTAATATTCATAGATGACGCAATATTGTACATAGAAAACCCTAAGGACTCTACCAGGAAACTATTAGACTTAATAAATGAATTCAGCAAGGTAACAGGATATAAAATCAACATTGACGGCATTTTGATACACCAATAATGAACTCTCAGAAAGAGAAACTAAAAAAGCAATCCCATTTACCATTACAACAACAACAAAAAATAAGATAGCTAGCAATAAACTTAACCAAGGAGGTAAAAGACCTATACTTGGAAAACAATTTGACATTGAAAAAAAATAGAGGAAGATAGAAGCAAATGGAGATGTATACCATGTTCATGGATTAGAAAAATTAACATCATTAAAATGTCCATACTACCCAAAGCAATCTATATTTTCAACACAATATCTATTAAAATACCAATGGCATACTTCACAGAGCTAGAACAAGTACTCCAAAAATTTATATGGAACCATAAAAGAACTTGAATAGCCACAGAAATCTTGAGAAAGAAGAATGAAGTAGGAGGGATCACAATAACAGATATCAAACTATATACTACAAAGCCACTGTATTCAAAACAGCCTGGTACTGGCACAAGAACAGGTATATAGACCAATGGATCAGGACAGAGACCCCAAAAATTGACTCACACCATTACAGTCAATTAATATTTGACAAAGGAGGCAAGAGATACAATGGAGTCAAGACAGTCTCTTCAACAAATGGTGCTGGGAAAACTGGATAAACACATGCAAAAAGATAAAACTAGACCTCCAATTTACACCATATACACAAATAAACTCAAAATAAATAAAATACCTAAATGTAAGACGTGAAACTATAAAAGTCCTAGAAGAAACCATAAGCACCAAAATCTCAGGCATCTCTCATAGCAATATGTTTACCAATACATCTCCTAAGACAATGGGAACTAATGAGAAAATGAACAAATGGGACTACATTAAAATAAAAGGCTTCTGTACTGTAAAAGAAACCACCATCAAAATAACAAGAGAGCCCATTACATGGGAGAACATATTTTCCAATGATCTATATATATATAAAAGCCTAAATGACTGGATGACCATCCAGTAGCTATATGACATGCACTGACCATCATGGGGGGCAGACACTCAATACAAGAGCTGCCCTTAGGTACTGGAACCAAGATGGCGGCATGAGGTATATACCTAAATGCGCAGCCTCCACAACTACATTTTTAAAATACAACTATACAGATAAACAGCCATCCTCCAGAACCAAGGGAGGGGAAGCTTTACACCTAGAAGGCAAGAGAAGGAGTACTTTGAGACTGAGTAGAAGCTCCGGGCGCCAAAACTGAGAGGTATGAACGCGCAGAACAGAGGTGGTGGCGTGGCAGTGGCGGCGGCGGCAGCGGCGGCATGGATGAAAGGGTGGCGGGCGGCTGCGTTTGGTCGGGTCCACGGCTTGGAAGGAGATTATAAACTCCGGGGTCGTACTGAATATGATGCGGGCTGCAGGGCAACGGGCAGAAGACCAGTGGCGTTCTAGCAGTGCTGTTCGCAGCAATCACTGACGCAGAGATTCGGGGACTGAGAGGTGCGCGCAGACCCCAGGGCTTGGAGATGCCAAACCCGGAGAAACTGCGGCATCAGTGGAGGGGAAGCCTTTGTGGGTTGCTCTGCCCTGGTGACTCTGAGACTCCGCCCCATCCCACCTACAACCCCACCCAAGCTGTGTGCCTGCCTGCTTTCAGCGTAACCTAAGGGTCTGAAGCTGGGACAGAACTCCAAAAGATCTAAACCCCAAACAACGAGCAGAAAAGCCTATAGATCACTTCCTCCCAGTGATACCTCCCAGTGATAACTATAAGACTGTGCACCCAGCCTTCAAAGGTGTACAACGAGAGTGTCCACCCTAGGTGATCGGGGAGGCTGAATCACTGGGCCCTATAGGACACCTAACACAGAAAGCCAAAATGCGGAGACTAAGAAACAGATCACAAAAGACAGAAATGGAGGAATGCAAACGACTGGATATAGAGTTCAAAACCATGGTTATTAGGTTTTTCAAGAATTTTCTAGAAACCGCTGATAAATTTGAAAAGGACCAGCTAGAAATTAAGCATACACTGACTGAAATAAAGAATATTATACAGAAATCCAACAGCAGACGAGAGGACTGCAAGAACCAAATCAAAGATATGAAACATGAAGAAGCAAAACCCACCCAGCCGGAAAAGCCAAAAGCCAAAGAAAAGAAAAGAAAGAAAAGAAAAGAAAAGAAAAGAAAAGAAAAGAAAAGAAAAGAAAAGAAAAGAAAAGAAAAGAAAAGAAAAGAAAAGAAAAGAAAAGAAAAGAAAAGAAGAATCAAAAAGTATGAAGATAGGGTAAGGAGTCTCTGGGACAACTTCAAGCGTACCAACATCAGAATTATAGGGGTGCCAGAAGAAGAGAAAGAGCAAGATATTGAAAACCTATCTGAAGAAATAATGACAGAAAACTTCCCCTACCTGGTGAAAGAAATAGATTTCCAAGTCCAGGAGGTGCAGAGAACCCCAAATAAAAGGAACCTAAGAAGGACAACACCAAGACACATAATAATAAAAATGCCAAGAGCAAAAGATAAGGAAAGAATCTTAAAAGCTGCAAGAGAAAAGCAGTTAGTTACCTACAAGGGGGAACCCATACGACTATCAGCTGATTTCTCAACAGAAACTTTGCAGGCCAGAAGGGAGTGGCAAGAAATATTCAAAGTGATGAATAGCAAGAACCTACAGCCAAAATTACTTTACCCAGCAAGGCTATCATTCAGAATTGAAGGTCAGATAAAGAGCTTCACAGACAAAAAAAAGCTAAAGGAATTCATCACCACCCAACCAGTATTATATGAAATGCTGAAAGGTATCCTTTGAGAAGAGGATGAAGAAAAAAATAAAGATAAAAATTATGAACAACAAATACATATCTATCAAGTGAATCTAAAAATCAAGTGAATAAGAAATCCGATGAACAGAATAAACTGGTGAATAGAATAGAATCAGAGGCATAGAAAGGGAGTGGACTCACAATTTTGGGGGGTAAAAGGTGTTGGGGGTGCGGGGAGAGAATGGACAATGATCGTACACCTATGGATGAGGATAGCGGGGTGGGGATGGGGACAGAGGGTGGGGTGGGAACTGGGAGGAGGGGAGCTATGGGGGAAAAAAGAGGAACAACTGTAATAATCTGAACAATAAAGATAAATTTTTTAAAAATCAATAAAATATATATTTTTTAAAAAGTAGCTGTCCTCAGTCAGAAGCACTACCAGAAAGTGGCAGCAGTGGCAGGCATGCATCCAGCCCTGGCTCAGGCTCCTCCCTTGGCCACCTGCTGCTTCCCACACTGCTACATCCCTCCAGGGATGTCAGACTGCAGGTTTTGGCCGGATCCCCACAGGATTGCAGAAGGGTTCAGGTCAGACTGAGGGAACCCACTGGTGCACAAACGCGTGTACTGGGCCTCTAGTATATCTGATAAGGGGTTAATCTCCAAAATACATAGGGAACTAATACAACTTAACATTTGGAAGGCAAACAATCCAATTAAAAATTGGCAGCCTGGAGCTGCGGACTCTGCTGCGGTGACCGGGCCATCTTGGGTGACTGTTACCAGAAACGTATATACTGCAAACAGGACACCCAGGGACCAGCCAGGAACCCAGGAACACCAGAGCTCAAACAAGAATACATGGACCCAGACGAGCCCTGCTCCTCCTCACGGAAAGGTCAGATTTCACTTGTTAAAAGTGTGGTTTGTATTCCAGGTGGAAGAGTTGAACGCGCGCAGGAGAAGTCTCTGCTCAGCAGAGTCTGCGCTCCTCCCCTCGGGGCCAGCGCGAGCTTCACAAAGTCTGAGGCTGTTGGCACCAGTGCAACCCGAGTGTGGGAAGGGGTCACACAGGCTGCTAGCAGAAGGGAACCCAAAAAAACCCCACCCCATAACTGATCTGGACACGAAAAGACAGCCTCGGTTTTGGGTCAGGTCGCGGAGAAGACATTGGGAGAGTTTGCGCAGAGCTGGAGGGGGAAGGGATCCTGCACAACTCCCCTGAGGGGCTCCTTTTTCCCTCCCGTTGTTAAATGCAGACGTGGGATTATTAAACCTAACACATAGGCGCACCCAATTGGGGTCGCTCAAGGAGACTGCAGGGGAAAACCCTGTTTGTGTGTCTTGAGAAGCAGAGCAGGGAGTGACCAATTCGGAAACCAGCTCTGGGGCAGCCCATTCTGCCAAACTTGTATTAAGTGCAACAGGGGAAATCAAAACCTAAATGCTGGCTAGAGAGGTCTTATAGCCTCAGAGATCACTCCAGAAAAACTGCCACCCAGAGGCTGATTCACAAACTGACTCTTCTGTAAACACAAAGGCAGAAATACTGCCGGCTTTTAAATCAGGACTGGTTTACCACACAGAGGAGCAGTGAATGGCAGGAAACTTCAATACTCTTCTGAATAGCTGACAAGACAAAGGCATACCAGCCAGAAGAGCAGAAGAAGTGAATGATCCTCACTACTGCACATTTTTCTATCTTTTTTTAATTTTTTCTTTTTTTTTTCTTCCATTTTTTTCTTTTTCTTTTTTTCCTTTAAGAAACAATTTTTTGTCTTTTTTCCTCACTGGATTTTACCTTTTTAATTATCGTATCTTTATTTTTAATCAATATTATTACTACTATTTTTTTATTTTTCTAACAGTCATTTTATTTTATCTTTATTTTATTTTGAAATTAGTGTCCTTCATTCTATTTTCAGATTTCCTATAACATCATTTTACTCTATCTCAGCTTTACCTTTATGCCAACACTCTCTTCCTCACTTTTCCCCTGTTGTTGTCCTTTTTCTCCTATCCTACTCATGCTTTAGATTCTCCCTATTCCCTCTTTTTACCCCCCTGGTACAATTTCACCCTACTAAGATATCTAATTTCCAACCCCCTGCTCCAAACCTACTGATACCTCACTCCTTTCTTCATTATCCAAAATTTTTTTTTTTTCTCTCTGTTGTTCTGCTGCTGTTCCCTTAATTGTTGATTATACTGGGGTTTTTATAATTGTTGGTGAGACTGTCTCGCTTTTCCTTTTTGTTTTTTGGTTGTATTTTGGTTATTCTTTTTTATTCTGTTTCTCCTTACCTTGTTAGATATTAATTGTTAATTGATTAATTAGTTGATGAATTCCATTCATCTCTAGGTCTTTGTAGATGGCATGTATTGCTACTAGTGGCTGTTCTATTTGAGTTTTCTCCTCATACAATCTCTTCCCCCCTTCTACTTCATTCTTTTTTTATCGCTCTTACCTTTTTTTTCTTGTTTTCTCTGCCTTCCTTTTCCCAAATTTGTTTTGGCACTCCTTTTTCTGTTCTTTTCTTCTTTTTCTTTCTTTTTTATCCCCTAACTTGCTTTTCTATGCTGGTAAACTTTAGTGAAGTTATAAGTATTGTGAATACATTTGGGTTCTGATCCTTGTGCATTGTGCATTGCTGTGTTGTATTTTGTGCCTTTAAACCAACACAGGAGAGAAAAAACTATATAACCAGATACCCGGAGAAGATAGATCATGGGGAAGCAAAGAAATAGCCCGCATATGAAAGAAAAACAGGCATCACCAGAAAGGGAAGTAAATGAAATGGAGGGAAGCAACTTGCCGGAGAAAGAATTCAGGCAAATGGTCATAAGGTGGATGAAAAGAATGGAAGACAAATTTGGCAACATGTGTAAGAACCAAGAGGAAATGAAGAAGAACCAAGAAGAAATGAAAAATGACATCAGTGCTATAAAGAACTCAATAGAAAGCATCAATAGTAGACTAGCAGAAGCAGAGGATCACATCACTGAGCTAGAAGACAAGGTAGAAAAAAATACCCAAGCAGAGCAGTGACTTGAAAAAAAAAAATTAAAAAGCAGGAGGAGAGGCTAAGAGAACTTTGGGACAACACAAAAAGAAACAATATCCATGTAATAGGGGTGCCAGAAGGAGTGGAAACTAAGCAAGGAATACAAAGCTTATTGGAAGAAATAATAACAGAAAACTTCCCAGTTACAGGGAAAGTAAATCTCACACAAATCCAAGAAGCTTATAGAGTTCCAAACAAAATGAGTCCCAAAAGACCAACGTCAAGGCACATTATAATTAAATTGGCAAACACCAATGACAAAAAAAGAATCTTAAAAGCGGCCAGAGAGAGACAGAAAGCTACCTACAAAGGCTCCCCAATCAGACTAGCGACTGATTTCTCAACAGAAACACATCAGGCAAGAAGGAAATGGAATGAAATATACAAAGTCATGCAAAGGAAGGGTCTGAATCCAAAAATACTATACCCAGCAAAGCTATCAATCAAAATTGAGGGTGAAATTAGGAGCTTCACAGAAAAAAAAAGGACTAAGGGAGTTTGTTACTACCAAACCAGCAATACAAGAAATGTTAAAGGGCCTACTTAAAAAATATATATATATATATGAAATGAAGAAAGAACACAGGAGTAAAGATTAAAAATGGTGACAAACAAGTATTTATCAATAATAACTTTAAATGTAAATGGATAAAACACACCAATCAAAAGACATAGGGTAACTGAGTGGATAAGAAAACATGACCCACATATCTGCTGTTTACAGGAAACCCACCTCAGAAAAAAAGATGCACACAGACCGATGGTGAAAGGATGGAAAAATGTTTTACAGGCCAATGGAAATGAAAAATAAGCTGGGGTAGCAATACTTATATCTGACAAATTAGACCTCAAAGTGAAGGACATAAAAAGAGATAAGGAAGGCCACTTTATTATACTAAAGGGAGCCATTCAACAAGAAGAAATGACTCTGGTAAACATATACGCACCCAATATAGGAGCACTCAAATACATAAAAAAACTTCTGGAGGATATCAAAGGAGAGATGGACAGCAATACAATAGTAGAAGGGGACTTTAATACCCCACTATCACCATTGGACAAATCCTCTAAACAAAAAATCAGCAAAGAAACACCATCCTAAATGACTCACTAGAGCAGTTGGACCTAATAGACATCTTCAGAACACTTCACCCCAAAGCCACAGAATATACATTCTTCTCAAGTGCACATGGGTCATCCTCCAAGATAGACCACATATTGGGGCACAGGCAAAGTCTCTTCAAATTCAAGAAGACAGAAATCATATCAAGCATCTTCTCAGATCACAATGGCATAAAACTGGAAATCAACTACAATAAAAACAATCCAAAAAAATTAAACACACGGAGACTAAACAGCATGCTATTAAACAATGACTGGGTTACTACAGAGATGAAAGAAGAAATAAAAAACATCATGGCAACAAACAACAATGAAAACACAACAATCCAAAATCTATGGGACACAGTGAAAGCA